>OMLC01035941.1:0-10642 GCA_900302585.1 Regalecus glesne
GCCCAGGGGTAGTGCATGCACTTCAGGAACTAATAATAATAATGATTCCCTTATCAGTCCCGCAAGGGGAAATTTGTTCTCTGCATTTTTGACCCAACCTATTGTATAGGAGCAGTGAGCTGCCAGCATATGGCGCTCGGGGAGCAGTTAGGGGTTAAGTGTCTTGCTCAAGGACACCTCAACTTGCTGTATGCAGGACCGGGAATCGAACCTGCAACCTTCCAATTGCCAGGCGACCGCTCTACCCACTGAGCTATGCCGCCCCTATATAAATACATACATACATACATACATACATACATACAGACAGACATACATACATACATACATATATACATACATACATACATACATACATACATACATACATACATACATACATACATACATACATACATACATACATACATACATACATACATACATACATACATACATACATACATACATACATACATACATACATACATACATACATACATACATACATACATACATACATACATACATACATACATACATACATACATACATACATACATATGCTTACTTGCTTGTAGTGCATTGAGTCTGATGAGGACATGCCTCCTTGTCAAATATGTAACACCATGGTCTGAGGTAGAGATCTAAAACAAGGAGATTATTAGAGTGCCACCGAGAGTGCATAGTCCTCAGTAGCACTATCCTCACCATGACAGGTTGGTCCTGGTAACAAGGCTTTATACCCAGGATGACCAGTCTCCCATCATGACTGCACGAGGCTGCTGGAAACTCCAGACAATGGAAGAACCAACTACCATGTGCCAAAAAACATGTTTTTTCTCTCTCAAGATTTGCTACCCTAGCTTTTTTTCTTAACAGAATTCACCCAAGGCAGTGGTTGGCCATGAACAGTCTATGGGAGCACTGCAGCTCCGAGATACCCTTACCAAGATAGCCTGTGGCTGCAAGGTTTCAAGTTACAGAGTATGGCCATCAGGAGGTCTGACAGAGTTCATGGTGAAATGAGAGGCTATGTACTGGTGGGGGAAGATTTAAGCACTGGGAGCTTCCCTGTTCACCACAAGGGCTAGCCAGCAGCAGCAAGATGTAAGCTACAGGTTAGAAAGCAGGCAAGCAGGAAGCAAGCATACATCTTCCTTCTGACTACTGCACTAGATACATGTACACACACACGCACGAACACACACACACACACAAACACACACACACACGGGTCAGAAGCTGTTCCAAAGCCCACAATAGATTTTGTTTAAAAATGGATGGAGATAAATCATTGAAATCTTAGCAACCCGTTACTAATGGAAACTAGAATATATAATTAATAACAATATATAAGATATTGCTTATACAGACCGAATCACAGAGTTGATTTTGGTAAAAGAAGGAAAAAGAAATAAAGAAAACTAATTTCAAACCATGAAATTGTTTTTAAAAACATATATTTAAAGAATCGGAATAAAGTTTAATGGCTATCTAAGTTTGCACATGGAATTTGACTCTGGTTTCATGAATCTCAGAGTGTACCTTCACTAAGAATAACAGAACAACACCATAATCTTCAGATGTATACACAAGGATAATAAGAATAATATTCCCCAATCCTTTGTGAATTGCCACTGAATGTGCAGTTGATCACCCAACTCTCATATGAACCCAGCCTATTGTTGTGTGGTATCAAGGTACTGTTTATAAGGAGGGGGATGTTTGTTTTCAGCTCAGACTGAAGAAGTCACCTGGTGAGTGACGAAACGTTTCTTAATAAACTTCTGATCCAGTTGAACCAAATCGCCTCATTTTGTGACTGACAACGTAGTGTGTTAACAATAACCTGGTCTTAAATACCAAAAAAGACTAAGATCATCATGAGCAGTAGGACTACCAAGAGGACCACATATAACCCTGTCCACATTAACACAGGGTTTGTGGAGAGAGTCCTCAGCTTTAAGTTCCTGGGATTCAACATCACAGAGAACCGATGGAAATTTTTGATGATGGGCTATACAAAGAAAATTGACTTGGTTTGACCTCTCGTGAGCTGACTATGCCTCCGCAGTTGTGGATGAAGCACACCCTTGCCTTTATTCTATGAGAAAGCTAAGGAGTCAACGTCACCCCAAAAGCTGCTTTTCAACTTTTAGAGCTATATCACAAATAGCATTTGAACAAACTGCCTGACAACCTAAGATGGTTACTAGACTAGAAAAGAACGATATGGAAATAAGCCAATTTACCATTTACAGCAGCTGCTCCAAAGCTGACAAAAAGCCCTCCAGCATGCTGTGAAAACAGCACAAGACATTTTTTGGCATTGAGATGCCATCACTACAACTACTTCAAAGCATATGAAGAGTGAGGAGGGCTAAGAACATCATAAAATAAATTTCACACCCTGGATACCATCTGTCTTGAGACTATCATTGGCGTTTCAGTCATTGTGCAACTTTATTGTTTATAAGGGTGAGGAGGCCTTAAGTCAACTGGGACTGAAAATCACAAAAAAAGGCAAATTGGTTCAACTGGATTAGAAATGTATTCTGAAATATTGCGTCACTCTAACAGGTGACATCTTCAGTCTGAGCTGACTGCAAGTATCCCCACCCTTATAAACAATACAGCGATACCACACAACAAAAGGCTGATTCCATGTGAAAGTGGTTATTGACTGCACATTTAGTTACGATGAGTGCTATTCACAAAGGATTAGGGAATATTTGCAATCACAGCATTGTAAGAAGACGACATATGTACTCTCAGACACACACCATTGTTCAAGGATGGTTGTTCCCTCTTAACATAAATGGCCTCTTTAATGCCTCTTTCTAACCAGCGTTCCTCCCTATCAAGGATGTGGACATCCTCATCTTTGAATGAGTGGCCACTAGCCTGTAGATGGGTGTAGACCACAGAGCCTGAGCCTGACATGTTGGCTCTCCTGTGTTGTGCCATTTTCTTGGCCAGCTTCTGTTTAGTTTGCCTGATGTACTAATCCCTGCAGTCCTCCTTACATTTAACAGCATAAATTATATTGCTATGTTTGTGCCAAAGGACCCGATCCTTGGAGTGGACCAACTTTTGACTGAGTATGTTTTGGGGTTTGAAAGCAACTTCCTTGAAAGCAACTTCCAAACCGGTGGTGATTCTGGTTCACCACTAGTTTGTGGAATCACCAACCACAAACCGTCAGTTATTCCCTATGTGGCAGAAGTTTTGGAATAGAAACTCCAAGTATGAAATGAACCCTTACCTCAAATGAGGGTGTTCAAGTATCTCGGGTACTTGATCTTGAATAAGGGGAAGATGGAGCGTGAGTAGGACCAGAGAATTGGAGCAACTGGAGCAGTATTGCACTTGAACACACTGAACAAACTGCTATGACCACAACAGAGCTGAGCCACAAAGCAAAGCTCTCGATCTAGTGGTCAATGTTTGTTAATACTCTCAACCATGACCAGGAAATAAATAAGAAAATAATAAATAGATTCCCTTATCAGTCCCACAAGAAGGAATTTGGAGTTCTCTGCATTTTAATCCATCCTATTTTTATAGGAGCAGTGAGCTGCCACCATATGGCACTCAGGGAGCAGTTAGGGGCTCAGTATCTTGCTCAAGGACACCTCAACAGGCTTCGGGCAGGATCGGAGATCGAACCTGTAATCTTCTAATTGTCAGAAAACCACTCTACCCACTGAACTATGGCACCCCTAAGAATGTGGGCTCGCCTGGGATTTGAGCCGGGGACTATTCGCACCCTACGCGAGAATCATACCCCTAGACCAATGAGCGTCTGGTTATAATTGGGTCAAAGTTAGGTCATGACCAAAAGAACGACATTGCAGATGTAAGCGGCTAAAATAAGTTTTCTCAGGGGAATGCCCGGTCTCTCCCTTTGAAATAGAGTAAGAAGTTCAGTCATCCACAAGAGACTCGGAGTAGAGCCGCTGCTGCTTCAAATAGAAAGGAGCCAGCTGAGGTGGTTCGGGCATCTAGTTGGATGCCACTTGGTCACCTCCCTAATGAGGTGTTCCAAGTACATACAGCAAGAAGGAAGCCACAGGGTAGACCAAGGATCAGGTGGAGGCATTATATCTCCATGATGACCTGGGAAGGCCTCAAGATCCTCCAGTCAGAGCTGGTTGATGTGGCAATGAAAAGGAAACTTGGGATTTTTGGTTGAAATCTGGTACCTCTGCGACCCGGCTCCAGATAAGCAGTTGACAATAGATGGATGCATAGATGATGGTATAAAATAGGTAAAGGTTAGAGTAGAAATGAATCAATCAAGTATAAAAGCAATAATCAGTAATCAAAGATACTACACAGGTGGTAATTGGATATTGCAAATTTAGTAAGTTTGCACTTGTGTTGCACTTGTGTTGAGAGTACACCTATCGGCGTCTTACAATGCCGTGATCGCGAACATTCCCCAATCCTCTGTGAATGGTGCCCTTTGTCACTGAATGTGCAGTTGATCACCCAACTTGCATGTGAAACCAACCTATTGTTGTGTGGCATCAAGGTACTATTTATAAGGAGGGGGATGTTTGCCTTCAGCTTAGACTGAAGAAGTCACCTGGTGAGTGACGAAACGTTTCAAAAATGAACCTCTGATCCAGCTGAACAAATTCACCTCTTTTGTGATTTCCCTACCTGGATTATTGAGCATGCATCAAAACACTTGTGTTGTGCGTTATTTACCAAGATGTCTTATAGCCTGAGGTAAGAAGCTGTTCCCCAATCTGCTGGTGCATGTTTTGAGAGTCCTGCATCACGTCAATGAGGGGAGCAGGGAGAACACGCTATTTTGTGGGTGTGCTGAATCTTTAATGACCTACAAGAACTTCCTGAGTCACTGCTGGGTGTACAGCTCCTGGAGACCAGGCAGCTCAAATCCAGTGATGTGCTGGGCTCCTGTTCACACAACCCTAACCAGACCCTTGCGATCAGTGCTGGTAGAGCTGCTGTACCAGGTGGTGAAGTAGCCTGTTAGTAAGCTCTCCATGGTGCCCTGGTAGAAGTCCCTGAGATTTTAGGGCTTTAGGCCAAATTCTTTAGGCGCATAAGACCATACAGACACTGTTGGGCCTTTTTAACAACAGCGATGCTGCGGCTAGCCCATGTCAGGTCTTTGTGGATGTGAACTCCCAGATATGTGAAGGTGTCCAGTCTTCTCCAACACTGGGAGGTTAGTGTGCTCCCCCCTCCTGTAATCCACCATGACCTACTTGGTGTTTGAGACGTTCAGTGAGAGATGCTTGTCCTGGCACCACTTTACCAGGGTGGAAACCTCCTCTCTGTAGGCTGTTTAATCACCAAGGGAGATACTGTGTCATCTGCAAACTTCACAATGCTGTTTAAAGCCTTTGTCGTCACATAGTCATATGTGGAGAGGGAATACAGGAGGGGGCTGAGGACACAGCCCTGCATCCCTAGAGTCAGTGGAGATGAGGTTTTCCACTCACACTACCTGGAGGTGGTCCTTCAGAAACTCTAGGATCTAGTCACAAAGTGCTGTGTTCCAGCCCAGATCTCAGAGCTTATTAACAAGCTTGGATGACACTACGGTTTTGAATACTGAGCTCTAGTCCACATCCTCATATAAGTGTCCCTTCCATCCAGGTGGGAGAGGGCAGTGTGTAGGACTAGGTTAATGACATCCTCTGTAGCTCTGTCTGGGTGATATGCAAATTTCAAGGGTCATGGTTGGGGGTGGGATGGGGGCAGATGAGGGATTTAAGATAGGATAAGACAAAATATTCCTTTATTGGTTCCATAGGGGGACATTTGTGATAATACAGTAGCAAAGTGGAACGCGCAATCAGAGAGGCATAAAATCTAAACGAGTATAAATATAAAAGCAATTTAAACAAGGGGAATGTTACAAAATATGAACAGAATTTACAGTATGAACAGAAAAATCACTCATCTTTTAACTAAATAGTATGCAATCCAATTGTTCATATTATAAATTGGGTCTATTTAGGGAGCAGCTTCTCAAAATACTTGTTGGATATGGTGGTGTGGGCAATATGTAGCCAGTCATTGAGACTGGTCACTCTCTGCTATTTGGGAAACGGGGATGGTGTTGGTGGATTTGAAGATGGTGAGGACAACTTGGAGGAAGAGGTACAGGTTTGAAATGTCTGTGAATACTCACACTAGCTAGTGACCACAGACCTTCATGACATATCTAGGGATGACGTCTGGTCCAGCTGCCTTGCATGGGTTGATCAGCATGAATGTGCGCTGAGCCTTTGCCTCAACGATGGAGAGAAGGCACTCCTGGTCTTCAGTAGTGGTAAAGGGTGGGTAGGGGGGCAGCACATGGATGGAGTGGTGGTTGCAGTGGTCTAGCAGAGGGATCAAACATGGCATAAAAGGGATTGAGTTCATCCAGGAGGTTATGAGCTGTGTTTTAGGTTTGTTGTTTTTTGTCATTGGAATCGCTAATATTTTGGAGTCCTTAACATGGGTGCCTTGGGTTGTTGGAGGACTCCACCAGTTTCCTGTACTCCACCTTTGCTTATTTAGAAGCCAAAAAATGGATGGTTTCATGGCTAACTTACATACGAAACCATAATTTGCTTTGATTGTCATGTAACTGCATTGTTTATATGGGTGGGGATGCCTGCAGTCAGCTCAGACTGAAGGTGTCGCCTGTATAAGTGATGAAACATTTGTCTCCATAAAACCATATGTCCAGATGAACCGAGTCACCTTTTTTGTGATCTCTTTATGTAAGTTCTCAATATTTTTACGGTGTTTAGTATATTATAACATCTTTCTTATGTAATCATCAATATAATTTATTAATATTTTAAAAATTAATAAATGTTAAAACTGTTTTACATCTATGAATCTTGATGTGATTTCTTAAAATTTCTAGAGAGAAAGAAAGAAAAAAAATACTGCATGTGGACATACAGACAGACATTGCATATGTCCAGTTATAAATTTGCAATTAGATTCAGCAGCCAATCATAACCTGTGTAGGAGAGTGTGGGCTGATGTTCAACATATACTTTGGAGTGTTACATAATACTGGGAAAAACTGTGTGTGGGTGTGTGTGTGTTGCTAAGTAACAGTATCCTTAGGTGAATGCATCAAACTCCACATTCCTCCCACACAGAGTAAGACACACATACTATATACCTGTCACAAAATAGGTTGAACCAGTTCATCTGAATACAGCATTCATCAAAACATTTCATCACTCGTATGGGACAACTTCAGTCACCTTTTCATCCACATACTGTATATACAGTATACACTGGTTTGTGTCTATCATCAAGAAGTTTTTCATTTTTCCAGTTCCCCCATGACCTGGCCTCAGATAAGGGGTTGACGATGGATGGATTCATGGATCTATTCAAGAAGCTGTTCAATATCATAGCAATATCAGACCTGGCACATCCATGACAAATGGGTGGATTTTGAAATGTATAGATGTGACTTAAATTACACAAAGAGGAAGAACATGAAAGGAGGTGGTGTGACTCTATACCTACACAGAAACCTCAACTACATTATAGTAGAAAACATGTCTACAACTATTGATGATGTAATGGAATGCTGTAGGTTTAAAACAAAGCAGGAGTAAGTTTTAACATTAATCTGAATGTCATCCTCTGCTCTCAGTCCAGTATGTGACCCAACCAACTCCCTTTTATAAGGACAGAGATGCTAATTAACCCTAACCCTACTTCTGTTTCGTTTTAAACCTATGTCCAGATGACTTGATGTAGCTATTTTGACTTTGTTGATGTCCTGGATTATTGAGCTTGAAAATATGCATTTTTTCATCTATTTTGGCATTGTTATGCCACAATCTTTGTGAGCACCCTAATTTACATTTCTGTCCCTATAAAATTGAATTGGGTGAGTCACATACTGGACAGAGAACTGAGCATGACATTCAGATGAATGTTGAACCTACTCCTGTTTTGTTTTAAACCTATGTCCAGATGAATTTATGTAGCTGTTTTGTCTTTGTTGACCACCTGGATTATTGAACTTGAAAACATGTAATAGTTATGTGTACAGACCACATGGATTCAGCATTGAAACATTTAAGAAAAGGATAGAACAACAGTTTGCTTCATCAGATCAGAATCTATTTGTGTGGTTTTTGGTTTAGCTTTGTTGAATTCCAACAAGGGAAAAAAAGAAAGAAGAGTTTACGGATGGAATGTATGGTATGAGACATTATCCAACAATCTCAAAACCTAGCAGAAGAATTACCCAATGTGTCACTCTAACAGATAACATATTCTTAAACGATATGGACAACAATACAGTGAGCCCTGTGTTAATGAATGATATAAGTGACCATTTGCCAGTTTATATGATCTATAACTGTGATTATGTGAAGACTAAGGATGAAAACATGAGTAAATACAGGGGAATGAAAATAGGTTTGGGAAGGATTGAGTGCATTTGAAATGAATAATAAAAAAATGGATAAAAATAATTCGAGAAAAATGACATTGCAAATCCCTGTAATAAATTTCCCATCCATTCATAACACCATGTAACAAAAACTACCCAAAAAACACAATAACATAAACGACAGAAACAACAGTCTTGATGGATGATGAATAATCCAGGTAAGGGAATTACAAAGAACGTGAATCAGTTTAACTGGATAACACTGAAGATGTCATCTGTTAGTGTGATGAAACATTTTTTAATAAATTACTAGTCAGGTTGAACCAATTCACCTTTTTTATGTTGTTCATTAGGATCAGTACATAAGGTATGACTCTCACCACCCACTGGAAAAGGGGGCAGCATACCTCAATGGGTCGTCTGGTGATTGGAAGGTCGCAGGTTTAATCCTCAGTCCTACAGAATCATGCCGAGGTGTCTTTAAGCCAGACACTGAACCCTAATGGCTCCCCAAGCGCCACATAGTGGCTCTTGCTACTCCTATACCATAGGATGGCTTGAATGCAGAGAATTGTAAATTTCTCTTTGTGGGACTGATAAGGGAACAATTATTATTATTATCATCAAAACAAAATAGGAGTCATCAGGACCCTGTACCACCAAGTTGATGATACCTCCGCTGACACAGTAGCGAGTGTGAGATTGTCAAACGACCGCTCTACCCACTGAGCTATGCCACCCCAAACAGTAATTCAGCCAATTGAATGAAGAATAGCTGCCTAGATGTAAACTAGTGGGGATTTGTCTTAATGCATGCTCAATAATCCAGTTGTGATTCAATATATGGCAAGTGTTTTGAAACAATAAAGATGCATATTTTTCAGACACCACATCTCAGTTGCGATCAAACCCCTGAACCCACTGCACCAAAAGTTGGTCCACCCCAAGGATCAGGTCTCCCAGCACAAACATAGCAATATAGTGTTTACTGTTAAGTGGCAGGTGAATTGTTGTGACTTGCATATCAGGGAAACAACACACTGGCAATGAGGATGGCATAACAAAGAAGAGTTAACACATCAGGCCAGGACTCTGTAGTCTTCATCCACCTACAGGCCAGTGGCCACTCATTCAAGGATAAGGATGTACTCATCCTTGATAAGGAGGAACACTGGCTTGAGAGGAGTGTTAAAGAGGCCATCTAAGTATATGAAGAGGGATCGACCATCATTGAACAAAGGGGGGGGGCTAAGAGTGCATCTGTCATCATCTTACAATGCTGTGATTCCAACTATTCTGAGTATCTACATCTGAGTATCGTCAGCATAACAGCAGTATGACATGTATTGAAAGTGCCTAAACAAATGACCCAGAGGAAGCATCTATAAAGACTATTGGTCCAAGGACTGACCCCTCGGGGACTCCACACAGTAGAGGACCTGACAATGATACAGGATTGTTAATACAGACATTAAAATATATATTAGTCAGATATGAGTCAAATCAATTTAATGTTTGAAAAACATATTTTCAAGATTCAAGACCTAACACTAATACTTTTTTACCTCAATTTAATGTTTAACTGCAAAAGCTTTTATAAATAACATATTGCTTTTAGAAATTAATGATTTTTTTTTACCCCTTTTGCATCTGAGTCTTGTGGAGGATTTGCTACCAAGTCACTATACACGAGTAACCACAGTTCAAGCTATATCAACAATCAGCCCCCACAGAAGTTTTATGTCAAAATTCTTCAAATCGAATTCCTAAATTCATATGAAATTTATATGAACAAACAAATTCTAATTGTTTCTTTTTTCCCCAGTTCGTTTACATGACAGTATTTCTGAAGAGGGACACCATTATCTAATCTTCGACCTGTGAGTTTTGTTATTCTTTTTTCTTCTCTGAAATGATTTTACTGTTTCTCTCTCATTATAACCTGTGTTGTCCCTCTCTATCACAGTCTCAGGATGATCATTATATCATATCTACCTTTTTTTCCCCACCCGAATTTCTCGAGTTGACAATGGCTCTGTCCCATTTATACCCCTCTAGAATGTCGACAGGAGGAAGGAAGACTTAGCATGTGTCTCCTAAATAACTGTAATGTATAGGTTTGACAATGAAATGAGACAATTTAATAAATATCCACATTTTTGTAGTCCACCTCTTGGTTTTGAGCTCTCAAGGATTGGCAGGTCTGAGAATAGATTAAATGCAGAGAACATGTTTCACGGTATGTATGCACAT
>OMLC01035942.1:0-15883 GCA_900302585.1 Regalecus glesne
CTGTCTATAGCTTACCCATTCCCCCTTCATCCGTTCCTCATACTGTCAACCACTCCCTCTCACTCTTTCCTACCTGTCTCATTTCTCTGTGCCTGGACCACTCCTTCTGTTCCCTCTCCTTTTCCCACCGTAGTCTCTTGATTAAGCCCCCAGCTGGTAGGGGGAGATTTGCATCTACATATGTGATATGCTCAATACACTCCAAGCTGAGTTGAGCGCAATGGTATCACCATGACAGCTTGGAAATCACATGCCTGTCATCTCGGACCCTGATTTTGGGGCATATTTCACATGAATGTGAGAGATTCAGTCATCTCTCTTTCTGCCTATCAATCTCAACTTCACAATACCAACAATCCCTGGAGGAAAAATAACAGATACAAAATACACCTCATTCCCTTCCACAAGAAACCAAAGATAATACTTTAAATTTCAGGTAATTCATCCAAGAGGATGGCACAACACTGAAGGGCTAACACGTCAGGCAAGGATTCTGAAGTCTCCACCCATTCACAGGGCAGCAGCCACTCAAAGATGAGAGATGAGGATATGCATATCCTTTATTATAAGGAGGAATGCTGGTTTGAACAGGGAGTCAATGAGGCCATCTATGTAGGGAACCACCATTCTTGAATCAAGGAGGTGAAGGCGTAAGAATAGATTAGGATTAGATGGAAAGCGATATAGGAAATTATTCAAAGTGAACACACCCATGGTGTTTGAACTGGTTTGACCTGATATTCATTACTGAACAATGTCAACAGATGTGATAGAAAACATATTGATTAAAAGACACTGTTCTCCGCATCTTTTCAGTTCACATGTCATGTGCCGACATATTTGACAGCAATCGCCCCTGGGTAGATGTCACAACATTAAAAATACTGTTGCATAATGAATCCAACAGGCAGTCAATAAACATTACATATTGTTGTAAGGGTTTACAAAATATACTTGTTTCATGTCTCATAATAATCTCACTTAAATTTTGCTTATAATCTTCTATAACGGTACATTACATATAAAACGTAATTTTATAACATCTCCACTCCCTTTCACTTCCTTCTGTCTGTTGTTCCATTATTCTGTTATGTTATTCATTAAAATGAGGAGGTCAACAATACAGAAGAAAAAAAGTCAAGGGAACTATCAAGTAACCAAAGTAACAGGACATATTTTTCCATAGTCTGTTGAAAATAAGTGGCTCAGCAAGCAGTAAAGCTCTCTGAAATTCTTTTTTTTTTGCCCCATCTCATCCTCTTGTTTTGCATTTCAAAGACAGTTTTCCAAGTGTATCCAATTAAATCTCCAACTCTGCCTTTTTTTTCTTCTCTGTTTTCCTGTCTTCATTAGGATAATATGACCGATCAGATTCTTAGGAACTCTGAGACCTTGTTTAAGGAGCTGGGCACCAAGGAAAACCTAAAGGTAACATAATAAATGTCTCTTTGCTATACTGTAAGATTGAGTTTTCTTGAATTAAACTTCCAGAAAAGTGGAATAAAATGGTATCTAAAATAGAAAAAGACTAATCATACATTGAATGAAAGACTTCTGAGGAATCAGAACAAGTAATTACAAAAACATTAATAACACAGCAAATCAATCCCATGCATACTAGAGAGGTCCATTTTATGTCACAATTAGTCCCCACATTGTAGGGATGGACAGAGACTCAGATTGAGCTTGGGGGATTACGGCCAAATACCCTTGCTGATGCCCCGCAGCGGGTTTGAACCCGCAACCGCTTGCTTGTCATTTCCTGAAGTGCGTGCTCTATCCCTGAGTTACAATAGCCCCCAATCCTTACATACTACATCTATTTATTTCTGAATCACTGTAGTAGATGGTTTGCACTTTTCACATGTGCAGTTTGCAAGTATTCATACATAGTTTGCAAAGTTTGCTTTGTTGGTTCTCCATATTGTAATAGTTACAGACCAGACCCAAAGGTGTGCACTGTTAGCTGTTCACATCATCCGATGTACAGTTGAAAGAGCATACTCACCGAAAGGTAACCAGGCGTGTAAATGAGCATCAGTGTTCACTGAGCCAATAAGTCTGAAGCAAGACATTACTGAGTATACACATTCACATATGGGACCTTGCCTGGACGACCATACTTGCACTGTATGACACCAAATAGGTCCACAGAGCATTATGGGGTTAGGTAAACTCATCAAAGGTGCTGCAAAATTCATGTTTGGAAAGTTACCTGTTTATTTCCTCGGCTGGTCTGGATATTAAAGCCATGTCCCAGCAGCCCACATCCCAGACCCACAGACTTGTCTCCTTTTGAGTCTTTGTTTTAATGCCCATAACAATCATAATGAAGATAGAGGATTGACTCCATATACTTAAAACCCATGTGAGTCAGTCTGACATGAACTGGATCCAAAACTGTGCCCATGGCAAAGGTGCAAAAGCCGGGTTTGTGAGCCGCAGTGAATTGCAGAACTAGTTTGCGACTAAGAGGTTCACAAGAAAGGTTAATCGGTTCAACTGGATCAGAAGTTGATTCAGAAATAGAAAGAAATCTTTTCCGGCTCAATGATCCAGGTAGTCAACAAGGTCAAAATAGTTCAATCAGTTCATCTGGACATATGTTTTAAGCAAAACATGGGTATGTTTCACCATTCCACTGAATGTCATCCTTAGCTCTCTGTCCAGTGTGCGACCTACCCAGCTCCCTTTTAAATGAACAGAGATATAAATTGGGGTGCTTATATTGCTCATATTCTTTCTGGATTATTGAGCATCAAGACATCCCTACCCTTATAAACAATTCAGTGATACCATTTATGTGAAGACGGAATGACCATCGTTGAACAGGGTTGGGGCCTGAAAGTACTTCCGTCATCTTCTTACAATGCTGTGATGGCAAATATTCCCCAGTCCTCTGTGAAGAGTACTCATTACCACTGAACGTGCAGTCAATGACCAACTAGCATATGAAACCGGCGTATTGTGTGGTATCACTGTATCGTTTATAAGGGTGGAGATGCTGCAGTCAGCTCAGGCTGAAGATGTCACCTGGTTGAGTGACGAAACATTTCTGAATAAACTTCTGATCTAGTAGAGATGATTCACCTTTCTTGTGATTCCTTTTCCTGGATTATTGAGCATGCATCAAGACGAATTGGAGGTTCGTTCTGTTCTAATAACAAAAAAGGTGAATCGGTTGAGCATGCATCAAGACATTCCGTTCTAATGCAAATATCATATGTTGTACTTGAGGGTGCATGAGTCCACTTGATGGTATTGTATGTCTTGCTGTACCAGCTTTGCTGTTTGTCCTCTTTGTAACTGCTGTATTGTCTATATGAACCAGTTCACTAAAACTATGGATCAAACACGGGTGGCTATTTTAAGAGAAAACATTTCATGGTTTAGTTAAGTGGAAGTACTTCTTTATTTCCCCGTTTCAATCTATCTCTATCACATGTTTATTCTGGTTCACCTTTTTATCTAGGTGAATGTTTTGATTTATGTTGTTTTGTTTTTACTACTACTATTACTACTCTTAGCTGCTCCCGTAAGGGGCTGCCACAGTGGATCATCCATCTCCTCTTTTCCTCTTGCCGTGCAGCCCCGTATTCAGCATCCTTCTCCCAATATACCCATCACCTCTCCTCAACACATGTCCAAACCATCTCATTCTTGTTCTCTCGCTTTGTCTTCAAATCATCCATCCTGAGCTGTCTTTCTAATATATGAATTCCTAATCCTGTCCTTCTTCGTCCCTATTTTGTCACTCCTTTTAGTCGGAGCACAAATATCAGTGAGATGGAATTTGTCACACAATCACGAGTGAAAAAACAGCTATGATTATATCTTGTTCATTCATGAGAGGGGAATGCAAATAAAGAAGAGAAACCAGGTTAGGCAAGTTTTTTTGCACCTTGATACACCTGAGATGCAAATTGTGTGAAAGGAAGATCATCAAGTTGATTTTACTCAAAAGCAGGTGTTTCTGATCATTTATTGAACTGGTGCATGTACAAATTTAAACAAGGAGTCACGATGCCTTTTGGTGTAACAGATTTGTTTTACTGAATACTGAATATATTTAGGCTCAAAGCTTGAAAACAGGTCACAGTGTCACTTCTCCCTAAGAAGTGCACTTACTCTACATAGATTAATTTGAGTCAAAATGACCTAATATCACCATATCAGGGCTAATGTACTTGAAGATCTAATAACACACGCCTGCTGTTGCATCCCATTGTATGCATCCCATTGCAATCTCCTCCTTTGTTGGGGGGACTTTGGTTGTATTGGTTTAAACTGGTGTCCACACAAGGACCCGGTGTGACTTGAAAAGGTTGATGTCTCTTGAGTCTATGTACTTTAACCTGAGTCTGTGTGTTGAAAGATTGTTATATTGATTAACATTGATTAGTGTGATATTCTATTTACCGAGACCTCATTAGAGCTGGTGTTCTTTTTCGATCTGCCCTCTCCATTTCCCTTCAAATCAGGGCTCACCACTATGTCTATCCATTCCCTTTCTTTCCTCCTTGTCAAACCAATAGTATATGTAGAATAACTTACTCTTTGCATAAATCATATCAAAAGGTACCTTATTGTAATTTAGAAACATCCTCCCTCAATGCCACCAAAGAAACAAGGGAAAATGGTTCTACAGATACATCGAACACACATAATGAGGTGATATGCCATCCCAGCAGCAATTTACATTAGGAGCCGGGAAAAGGGAGGGAGAGACAGAAATACAGTTAGACAAACTGGCGGATGGCAAGAGAGTACAGTAGACGGGTTTTTTTTCACCCCATCCTCTGCCATATGGTGTTATCTTAGGCTTATGCTGGAGGGGTACCATGGCCTCCAACACTCCTAATTATTGCTGCACTATCAGCAGGGACCACTCTCCAACTCCTATTCTTGCTCTCACCTCTTTTTCTGCAACTCTGCGGCCGTTGGTGGAGAGAAACACATGCATAAAAAAGAAAATCAACTATAATACCTACCTATTGCATCTTCACTCTGATTCACAGTGGCTTTTTTGTTTCCCACTGTACCTCGTGACACAATGTTTATAATCACTTTTTTGTTGTAAATAGAAAGAAAAGTAGGTTGACTGAATTGCTTTTCCTTATTAGCTGATGCCTTCAAAAGTATGTGAAAAATGGCTATACGCATGAAATAATGACACAGCTCTGATACACTTAAAGTAGAGTAATTTAACATAGCAGTATTGTTCAGGGAACTTAAATTGCATGTCAACAATTTGCACATTTCAGGACATTGCATCTCATCTTGGTGTGCATCTGAAAATGACAAAATCAGCACAAGCACAGACCATACCTTTCTCCCCCAATTCTCAAAGCAGCAATAACTATGAATATATTTCCTCCCCCACCAGGTGTGGTTCTACAACCAGGCATGGCATGCTGTCCTGTCTTTCCTCAGTGTGGCTAACAATGCTGTTCTAAGGAGCAACCTGCCACCGGGCCAGGATCCCCGCCAATATGGCATCTCCGTCTCCAGCCACCCACTCAACCTCACCAAGGCACAGCTATCATACATAGCCCTGTAAGTTAACCCTGTCGACCAGGGAGAGCGATGTTGGATTTGGCAAGGTGGGGTGATGGTTGGGATAATATAGGTGAGAAGGGTAAGAAATGAAGGAGTGCATTATGGAAAGAGAGATAATGATGAGGTGATGGGAACTGACAGCAAAGTTAGGAGCTGAATTTTGAGTTGAGTTGTTTTATACTCATGTCTTCTGTTTCAGTTTTTATTGAATTTTATTTTTTCCTTTTACTTTATGCTCTGACATTGACTTTTACCATTACCTTTTCATCTGTACACTTAATGCACTTCCAATGTAAAGTGGATTGTATTACATTCGACTTTACGAAGTGTGCTGCATAAGTAATGTTTCATTGATTGATTAACTGAGATGGGTGTGTGAGATGGTTAGAGTAAGAGCATGGGAGATGGAGAGAGAAAGTGAGGCGAGAGGATGCAGGCGTATGGAGAAAAGAGCTAGATCAATGAAGGACAACCCCCAAAAGGAAGCACAAAGCAGATAAATGAGCGTTTTGCCTAGGCCAGCAAACACATGTGCTGACCCATGGGATACCCATGCGAAGGTGTAATGTTTTCTCTCTAGCTATCCCATGGGTTGGCGTAAGAGTAGCCACCAGTCGAAGTTAGAATTACAATTTACAGCCATTCATCCCGCTTGGTTCCATGTGCTTCCAGTGTACATGTGTGTGTGTGTGTTTAAGAAAGAGAGAGTGAGAGATTTAAAGTTGAATTATGTGACTTTCCCGAACGGTCCTCCTTCTGGCCTCGAGAACTATAAACAAAGTGTAGCAGCCATTGTTGCTTGTGTGCTGTCAGTTCAGCAGTAACTGTTTCCCACTGGAGTAGCTTGGGTTAGAAAGTAGACCGGATTTTCTAGTCATTGAAAATTCAGTGGTTTGATCCCTGTCTCCTTCAGAAATCATGTTGAACTGTCCTTGAGTAAGACACTGAACCTTTAATTGCTCCCTGGATGCTGCAGTTGTGAATACTTCTATACAATAGGATGGGTTAAATACTGAGTTCAAGTTTCATTCTGAGAATACAATGACCAAAAAAAGTAATTTTCTGATCCTTCCTTGTAAAAATGGCATCCTCAAACCAATACTGATAAAGTCAATCTGATATATTATAAGATAGATGGGAACATTGATCTATTGCATTATTGATTTTAAAAGTGGTAGATGATCTATCTAACCGAGACATCACAACATAACTGTTCCTATAAAGGAGATTACTATTGGTGTTGTTGTTGTTATTACATTTTAACCCAGGTTTCTGTTTGAGAAGGAATGTGTTGGCTGCTTTGTCCTACTTGGTCAAAAATTCCAATAGCAGTGTATAGAGATGGTCTCCAACCATGGAACATATGCCAGTTAGCATTACCCAACATGACTCCATAGTCCAGGTAGATAAAGTTATTATTTATCAATGGAGAAAAATAATTGTTTTCAACATTGTGCCGACTGACTTGTTTCTGTCTTGAGTTCAGTTTCTATTGAGCTTTAACTTGGTCTGCATGTTCAATAGTCGATAAGTTACTCTATTACAAATTATTTGACCAAAACATGACAAATGTATAAGCCCACAAATGTCGAGCACCTCACCAGTTACGACTTATCATGCTGCGTAGCAGTTTTATTCCACACTCCCCGTTTTGGTGGAAAAACTTTTCAGGCTTTTATGTTGGGATCAGGTGCTTACAATAGGCCAGAGTTGGATGGAGAAGCTGTGCTGCAAGGGTTAGGTTCAGGGGAGATAATTATGATGGCATCCCGCTCAGAGATTCAGGCTGAGTTTCGTTTTCTTTCTAACCCTCTCTGTGGTGGCCATTATTTATTAACTGGAATTTCGGATTCAGATCCTTACTCACTGTTGTGTATCCACATTGAAAGGAGAGATGGGGGGGGGCTTATGTTAAAAAGAATATTAGAAAAGTGCTCATATTTTATAGTGGTAGTCATTATAAATGCTTGGTGGGTGAACCGTGTTGAACATTGCAGAAGTATGGTAGCAGAGTTACTTCGCTGTCATGCTGCTTCCATCAGAGCCAGTGAGGTTTACATCGAGAAATGAAATTTCCATCTCCCTAGAAGTATTAAAGGTTAACAATCTATGGGGTATAGTTAGGATAAATGTCTAACCTCTAAAAGTTACAAAAGGCCCTTTGCAATACACTGGACCCCTAACAGCTCCTCGGGTGCTGCAGTTGCTCACTGCTCCTATACAATGGGATGGGTCAAATTCAATGAACATATTTCATCATAAGAATACAATGACCAAATGAAGTGGCTTTCCTTTCCTTCCTTGTCCTGATACCTGGTAGAAGTTGGAGGGATTAGTAGTCACAGTATGCTCCTTAACAACTTTAAGTGGATATGGCAATAACAGTAGTTACATGGATAGAGATTTAGAATTTATCCGGGCTACATGTTAATTGACCCAGCTTTCAGATGACCCTTTTATGAAAGTAAAGATTTTTAATGGCTTCAGTTCATTGTCTCATTGTTCTGTGACAACAGAGTTTGATGAAAGAGGAAGCAAAACCTCTTTTAAGCTGAATTCACTTTACTCTCAGATCTTATGCTATTAAGTCATCATTTCCAATTAATTGAAACAAGTGTGCTTTTAGGATTTTATCCAGAGACAAATTCTACAGCTTCAATGCTGATACTTATTTGAAGGCTGACTCCACCGAAACATTTACAGCATCTCGCATGATGTCTTACTGATAAGGGCTCCACAGATACTGCTTTGCAACTGTGTATTGTTGTCCAGTGTATTGTTAATGAGGCAACTCTACTGTAGAAGGCGGCCTGAACTAGCTGAGTGCAGACCTCCACCAGGTGTATGTACCAACCCTTCTATGGTGTTCAGATTTGGTGAAAGCTCCTTTTTTGCCATCAGGAGAAGGGAAATACACACATGTACAGAATAACCAGTGTTTTTTCTGCCATTATAAGACATTTGCAGAGCACCCAAGTCGACTGAATGGGAAGTTGGGGGCTGTAAAGAAGTTAATATGCAGATGGATATCAAGATAGAAACTACCCAATTAAAACGTTTAGCCTGTCAGTCTAGATTTAAAGCCTCCTTGGCCGACCCTCACATGAATGCAACAAAGTCTGACATGAAATGAAATGAGAGATCAGGCTACCATAATTTCAACGCCCATATTAAAACACATTAAATGTATTTCATTATGAAAGTTTTCATGATATAAAGTGAATGAAGGGTAAGGAAAAAGCTCATCCATCCATCGCCAACAGCTTATCCAACAATCAGTTCGTGAAGTCATGCTGGAGCCTATCCCAGTGCTCATTGGGCTTACTGTGGAGAAACATACTGGACGGGATGCCATTCCATCTTGGGGCATGAAACATAGCTCAAGCTAAGGGGAATATTTTACTGTAGCTGCTGGCAACAATAGGCTATCACTACCTGATCTGACTCAACTGTAGGTATGAGTTATGGATGTGCAGGGTTGAATTGGGTCCGGCAGTAACAGAATCTAGTATTGGTTGAGTTAAGTTAAAGAGTGAGTGGAGAGAGAGCAGTGATATATAGAGAAACATTTTTGAAGGTTTTTAATCACCACAACCATGAGCGGTTCTTCACCATAAAGTTGTAACTGTGTACAGAAAAAATTAGGCTGATGGGTCCAGTAGTTTGTGAGATTAGTCCCGGACAGACGCCCACAAACACACGACCATATGCATAATCCCCCCAGGCTGCCGCCTGACAGAGATATAATTAAAGCCTCAGCCTTCTTATGTGTATGGGAGCTTTGTAAGAGTTACATTTCTTTCCACTGCCATAAGTAATACAGTGAATAACATTACATTTGGTTTGATTTGTATTTGTTTTTTAAGGTTGTATAGAAATTTCATTCAGGATTTTACCGACACGGACTCTGGCTAGCTCATTGGTAGAGTGAATGGTTAAGGAACTGACAAACCAGAGGCTGCAGCTTCAGACCCACCATGGGGTGTCAGGGCTGGCATCCAACCTTAAACTCTAAGTCCATGTCCACTCCTAAAACATGGGGACCAATTGTGAAAGAGACCTTTTATTTTACTGACAAAATGCTGATAGCATTCTCCAGCTGCTGGGAAATATCAGCTTGGCTAATGACCACAATTGAACTTAATATTTCCACCCTATGGCAATAGATATACTTCTGGGATTCATGGTGGGTCAGCAGTAGAGTATGCGCTTCGACAAAATGACAAGCCAGGCACTGTAGGTTCAATCCTACAGCGGTGTGCCAGAAAGGGTATCCAGTCTTAATCCCCCAAACTCCATCCAAATCTATGTCCACCCCCACAATTTGAGGACTAATCGTGACATAAAAATGGACCTGGCAATTGATAAACTGTTATTTTGATTTTCAAAGGATTTGCTGTTGTCTTTCTTTTCTTATTTTAGATGGGGAAATCTTGTTGCTGCCTTCAGCACCCTCTCTGTTTGTATTGCTGTCAATCAACCACTGGACTACTAAGATTTCTCAAAAAAAGGAATTCATACAAAGCTAATCTCCCAACTTCTCCCTAATTTACTTCTTTCGGAATGCTCCATCCTCAATTTGGCTAATACTGCATTACAATTTAAAAAAAAAAAGAAAAGACATTGCTAAGAGTCTTACCTGAGGCTTAAGAATGAATAATTTCATCGTGCATTCTCAGCCTTCCTTACTGTCAAGTGAAGTGAATCCAGTTTTGTTTTACTCGTGCCATTGCAGTTATTCAGGTAGGTAGTTAAAGCTCAAACAAATTGTTTCTCTCAAGATATGCAGTGTAAAAGTTAACCTCTAGAAAACCTAGCAGTCATAAATTGCGGGTCTAGGATTTGCCTGGGTAGTTTTGAGCTTGTCCCTCACTCCAGACCTTGTCATGAGCATGCCATGTGTCTACAGAAGAAAGTGGCAGAATACCTCTCCCCCCGCTGGGCCACTTTCCTGCTGTTCCATTATTAACTCATTAGCAAGTTGCTTGTGCTCCTCCTCTCAGCAATTAGCCAGCTTCAAATGTTCAAGGTTAGCTCATTAGCTATTTGTCCCTTTTAAACTGCCTGCCTGCAGAACAAGAACACTCACGTCCTTGAAACCTGTTGAAATTTAGGGTGGCACCTACTGTGGTAAATGGCTTTGTGTTTATATGTCCTAATTATGTCTATTTGGAGCTGATAAACACCGTTGTGTAGCCACACAGGGTAACTTATTTGATATGCTAATTGCTTGGTATGAAGACCTGTGAGAGATTATCCCGGGCCAGGAGAGGCGACGATGACGATAGTGAGGGTTGATTTGATGCAGTATTTGGGGGAAAAAAGATTTTGAATTTAAAAAAGAATGACTTTGTTTTCCTTGACATGCTCTTAGTTGTTCTAAAACGGTGCCATTTAACTCTTTACTGTTACATCTATATCTTCTAATGTGACATGCTAACAAACTATTCTCTTCTTTACATCCTGTTGGCTATTCATTTTCCAATCACAGGGCCACAACCTCTACAGACGTGGTGGTGTCCATCTGTGTTATTTTTGCCATGTCCTTCATCCCTGCCAGTTTCGTCCTCTTCCTCATCCAGGAGAGAGTGAGCAAAGCTAAGCATCTGCAGTTTGTCAGCGGTGTCAATCCAGCTGTCTACTGGGTAGCCAACTTTGTTTGGGACATGGTAGGTAACTTCTTCCATTACCGTTTAAATGATCCACCCTGAAGGGGGTACATAGCCTATCTCTGCTGCTAATTCACCCACTGTAAACCAGAGATGAAGGTACAAATTTGACCTCTGCCAAAAACTGAAGCAGAATGAAACAATATTTAGTGTGTGTGTGTGAGAGAGAGAGAGAGAGAGAGAGAGAGAGAGAGAGAACCAAACACAAACAGCATGATGTTGCTTGGACTTTTGTCAATGGGGATTGTCTGTCTTAGATTTCAAGACTTTTTCATCATTTTTTTCACTTAAGTATTGAAAGAATAATTCATAATGGATATTACACCACTGACTCCACTTCCTTGTGAAACATTGTACCCAGATAACCACCGTTGGCTAATGAAGAACACTACCGATGCTGTTCACCCCTGTTATTTCTTTTCGACAAGCTTACTTTTAACAAGCATGGGAGGGAAGCGGAACTGTATTGGCAGTCTCCCTTTGTCCTAATGAAAGAAAATGGTGGATAACTAAATTAAAGAATTAGAATACCACGTCTCTTTGTTATGGTAAACAAATAATGCCATAGCTGAAGAGAAATGTTTCTATGCAGCCAGTCAAATTATTTTAACCTCAAGTGTCCTGCATAGAATGACTCCTCCATCCACAGAAGCACCAAATGGAATTCATAATTTTCAATTAATAAATCAATTAATATGGACTGTCCCTATGAAGGAGAATAATATTATTATATCACTTCTAATTCCATTAAAATGCTGTTATCCTCTCTCAGTGTTATATGCTGTAAATTGCATTTTATTCTATATACAACATCCATTGCACGCCTGTCTGTCATGGGAGAGAGATCCCTCCTCTGTTGCTCTCCCTGAGCCCTCCCCTCCTCCTATTTTTGTCTCTATTAAAGTTATACTTTAAGGGAGTTGTTCTTTATCCAATAGGTGTAAGTACAGGATGTTGTATGATTTTAAAGCCCACTGAGGCAAATTTTATATTTGTGATTATGGGTTATAAAGTATACAATATTGTATGGGGTTGCAGGGGTCAGTGGGTAGAAAGGCCATCTGGCGATCCAAAGATTGAAGGTTTGATCCTGGCACATTCAAAGAAGCATGTTGAAGTGTCCTTGAGCAAGACACTGTCCTTTAACTGCTCTGTCCTGACATGGACAGGTGACTTGTCCAGGTTATTTCCTCACCTTCTGCTCAATGACCGCTGGGATAGGCTCCAGCTCCCCTGCAATCCTACTCAAGATAATCAGCTGGAGACTGGATGGGTGAATGAATGGATGGATGAATGAATGGATGGATGGACTATACAAATAAAGCTGACTTGATTTAGATTAGGCTGAAAAATACCATACCACAAATATGTTCGTGTTGTTTTGAATGGTGGCTTAGTGATAAGCAGTGTTGCCTCAATGCAAAAGGATTCCAATGTTTATTTCAGCTCTCCTGAAAGAAGTTTGCATGCTCTCCCATGATACAAAAGCAGACAGATGAGGGTCAATCAACACTTTGATTTTATAATTACATAGCTCTTTTCTAAGAGATGAAACATAGTCTTATTGCAGGTTGTCACTAGCGGCCTGACAGTCTTTACATAATACATGATCCATCACTTAGCCCAATATAAAAAAACGACATTCTTTTTTTCATTTTGACAGTGTAACTACATCATCCCGTGTTTGATAGTGGTCGTGATCTTCCTCTGTTTCCAACAAAAAGCCTATGTTTCCCCTCCGAACCTGCCAGCTTTGATTCTGCTGCTTATTATGTATGGGTAAGTGAATTCATTAACAATATCCTCCAGTGTCTTGATGCATGCTCAATATGCTCCAGTATTTATGCCGTGGTTGTGGCTTCATTTGTTGAATGGAAACATCGGGTTTACTGAGAGTGAAACCAAATGATTAAAATCACAACTGTCAAAAGAGAAAGCAAATTGAGATTTGGAAGGAAAACCACACAGCCCTATGACACACCATGTATATATCCACAGTAATTCTTACCTTTTACCCAATGTAGTAAGGTACAGGGCAAGTCAATGCAAGAAATTGCATTGACTTGCAAGAAGCAATCTCTTTTGTCCTTAATAACATCAAATAATGTATATATTTTTTTAGGTGGTCCATCACTCCGATGATGTACCCGGCCTCCTTCATCTTCAGTGTGCCTAGCACAGCCTATGTGGTGTTGACCTCCATCAACCTCTTCATCGGCATTAATGGCAGTGTGGCCACCTTTGTCATGGAGCTCTTTGATGATGACGTACGTGACCGATCCCCATACAGGCGAGGGTGTACACATTCTCTCACATGATGGAATAGAAGGATAGGCAGCTGGTGCAGTTGCTTGCTTGCAGACATTAGACACCAGCTTTCATATCTCATACAGCACATTCAGACCAGGTGATGCAGACTAACACTTCTGACAGGCACATATGAATGAATACTAGGAAGTAATTGCAATAATGGGTAATTGACTTGAACTATAGATCAAGTCAGATTTTGTGTTTTTCCAGGATGATAGCTTCTAAATGTGTCGTGGAAGTGTGACTCCAACTACAATATTTAATTTCATCTTGCCCCTTCGCTGATTTTTCAAATATGTTCTTTTCCCCCCTGCTTTCCTTAATCATTAATTGTTTGTTTGAGAGTTGTGTCTTCAGAGAATTTCCCTCATCCGTCTCTTGGCAAGTGCTCAATTTTACCGGTCGCTGTGTCAGTCTTCAGGGATTTAAAGACAAAGACACCGGAAATAAATAAACCAGGGCCGAGTAGGAAGACAGGGAGCAGAAGATTGGGACTGTCAGTCATTTTACGTTTGATGTGATTATTCAAATCACATTTTCAGTCAAGACGGAAATTAGCACTTTTTTATAAGAAAGCACACATTTTTTAAATCTGCTGTGCATTATACTTACAGGTGTGGTGTAAATGATGAGTAAACTGGGGTTATTTGTTCCCAACTAAATATGTCTATATAGGATTGTTTTGTGCATTTGCACTGTCAAATTGTCAATGTTCCATGTGGCATCACCTCCTATACTCTGAGTGTTTTTGTACCTCCTATTTTTAGACTGTAAAACACTGATCAGTCATATTTTTTTGACAACCACCAATCACCTTGGATAGCTACATCCAACTCTGCCTGATCAGAATTTCTCACTCGGAATCAGACACATCAGATTGGATGGAGGGTAATGTGATCTCAATAACATTGTCGCACCACGGTATGTCCCTTAAACATGGGTGTTTACTGGTCCTCCAGTGTTTCCCCGTGTGGTGATGAGACATTCTCTCAACTCATAAGGAGGTGTGCTCATTTGCATGGTGATTTCATTATCCCTGATGTTCATCAGTGATTTGTGTTCTGGCACCCCTCCTTGTCAAAGTCATGTTGGCCTTTTTTTCCCTTCTTTTTTCCCTTTCGCTTTCATCTGCTATGATTGTTGAGATCATCACTTTAATCATGAAGATGGGGATATTTTAATGGGCAAGCAGGACACACACCAACAGTTTGCAGGAATGAGCTAACCATGCATTTCTCTGTACGGCTACAGCTGATGAGTGCATTTCAAAGGTCATCTTTTTTCTTCACAAAAGATAAGATAACCGACCAGGGGGTCAAAAATAAATCCCCAAGTACAGGCTGATTTTGCCATCGATAAGAGGGACCCTACCTGCTCTTTTGTCAAGCAGAAAGTCTGTGAGCCACAGTGGCTCAGCGGTGGAGAACATACCTCCAAGTAGGACATATAGCGGGTTTGATCCCGCTGCGAGGCGTCAGGGAAAAAGGCCTCCAGCCTCAATCCCCCATGCTCAGTAAATGAGGCATGAATGCAAAACGCTTTGATGGGTCACTAGACATACGTTGTATTAAAATGAGTCCATTTACCAGTCTGTCAAAGTTGAATCAGACATCTCAAAAGTAGGTTGGGGTGTTGCAGCGCTCCAGCTTTTCTAAGTGTTCCTCATTATAATGACATGACAGCAAAGAATACACACTCTACAAAATGGTTAATACTGTCTTTCAATCCAGGTTTTGGCTCCAGTTAGCCGACATGGACTATATTCCACATCCAACACCTCAGTCTTATTTCACCCTTATGTATCTGCCTCATATAGGTACTATCGTTTATAACCTCCTGTATGGTGATAGCTGGTAAACAGAGCAGCTCCAAAGCAAAAATACAGGCTTTTATTATGTTATGAGTTTTCAAGCTGAGGGTGGATCCAGATCCTTATTTTTCATAATAGCATTTGTCCAGGAGAGATGTCAGGAAGAAAAGGGGAGGGGTGCAAAGCTGTAATGTTGAGAATTCATGTCCCAGTTTCATCTGGAGGCCAATGGACTCCTGGGAGATACTCTTCCCTTTAGGACCATCCAGCTCCCTGAGGATTGTATCAATCCCAGCCTGCCTCGGATGCACAAAACTGTGTCTGAGTTGAACCTTACACTTTGTGCCACTCGGATACAGCCACGGGCATTGGGTCTGCCATGAAAGACAGAGGTGTGTGTGTGTGTGTGTGTGTGTGAGTGTGGATATGCGTGTGCGTGTGTGGCTATTAAGTTATACCTGAGTTGTATTCTGTCACAGCCTTTCTCAGATGTGGTCTCTGACAAATGTGGCCAGCAGATACATTACTCCTTTAG
>OMLC01035943.1:0-23307 GCA_900302585.1 Regalecus glesne
TATATATATATACATACATGCATGCATACATGCATGTTTTAACACACGAGAGCTGGGAGGAGCATCAAGGAAGTACAACAACGCTGTTCCGGGGTTGGGATGTCAGGTATCAGCTGTGAGGAAGAGGAGCAACACCACCTTTGCAGAGACACCACCTTGATAACTATGAGTTAATAAAACACAGATGAACCTTTTCAACGCATCAGAGGACTCCCGGTGCCCAGACGGTCTGCCAGGATTGTACACTGAGGGTATATGTTCCACATGGTTAGTATCTGAGTCAGGAAGAGCAGCTGATGTAAAGTTTTGTCAAATCAGAAAGTGGATTGACTGCACCAAATCGGTCCAGGCCTGGGTTAACAATGGCCACCATTGGTGCTTTGCCCTCCTAGGGTACCGTTGCAAACTGAAATCTGCTCTGGTGCCAGCTGAAAAACAGGGAACAGCTCCAGGAGAAGCAAGTTGCTTCAAAATTATGAACATTTTAGTGGTTTTCTGATGCCCGTCTCACCTTATATGCGATGGCGTTGTTGTCGGTCTTTTGGCTGTCACTCGACCCCTCTGGATGTCTTATTCTTACCTGCATGAGTTTGTTCTGCCCCTCCTCTCCCCAGCTTTGCTACTCTTATAATGTACAGCATGTCGCCTCTCTAACCATTTGAATATCTGACTGTTCTTATCACAGGGAACTCAAGGTATCCGTGGACTGAAGGGACACAAGGGAGAGAAGGTATGTGATCGAATGTATGATGACATCATTGTTAAGTTTACCCTTGCTTGTCTTTTGCCTGGTCTGAGATGCTGCTGCTCTGGGTCTTCACTCGAGGTGATTCTGTCTGCGAACCAGGGCCAACTGTGACAGTGACATCTAAATGTTGTGCTGTCTTGTGTTTCCAGGGCGAAGATGGTTTCCCTGGAATTAAGGGAGACTTTGGACCCAAGGGAGAGAGGGTAAGACTGACTGACCAGCTGCACGACAGACGCCTGCAAGGTGTATAACCTCATCCTTATAGAGTTGATTGTATCTGTGTTTCCATGACGACAGGGAGAGCTTGGAGTGCCTGGGCCCAGAGGAGAGGATGGTCCTGAGGGGCCAAAGGGACGCGTCGGACCCCCCGGTGAGATCGGACCCCTTGGACTTGTCGGAGAGAAGGTAGAAGTTGTCTAAGAGGCATCAGTTTTATCATGTGATTGAGTAATGTACATTTTATGTCTGAGTGAGTTTTTACGTACTGCTGCGTCACAGTGAGAAGGTCCTGGGTTAATTCCCAACTTCTCCATTTTCACTGTGTTCACATGGGTATCACCCCTCCCCACTCAGTCCAAAGATTTCCATGTAAGGTGAATTGAGGACTTTGAATTGTCCCTATGTGTAAGTGACTGCACGGGACATGTCCAGGGTGTGTCCCAATGCATGCTACAGAGATAGACTCCAGCCCCAAAAGACTTCAGTCAGATTTAAGTGTTTGTTAATAAAGAGGGAAATGCATAAAGGAAAGTTTGGTGCTTTCCATGTATTCTGTTAAGTGACTGTCCCATGGCGAGAAAGTCTCAGGTTTGATTCCAGCAGCAGGTTGACGATGTGCCACTGTGTCCTTCAGCAAATCATAACCCTCTGAGGCTTTCAGCATTGCTCAGGATGCAAATTACTGTTATATCCCTGGTAACTCTCAACTCTCACAACTCTCAGGTTGTCTGAGTTGCACATGTGACCGTGCTATTTTCACTTCAAGAGTGATTTTAAATAGATTGTTACATTCCAGATTTAAAGAAATAAACAACCACAGGACCAAAGTCAAGCTTTGTACATGGTTGGTGAGATCACCTTTTGTGACCGTCACACCTCAAAAGGAATGGTTACTGATGGAAATGTCTGGTTTCAGGGTAAACTCGGTGTCCCCGGATTGCCTGGATATCCTGGCAGACAGGGTCCTAAGGTAAGGAAAACACACACACACACACACACACACACACACACATTTTCCCCTTGGCACTGTGGCCCAGGAGTTAGCTCTGTTGCCTCACAGCAGGAAGGTCCTGGGTTTCTGACCCAGGTCCTTTCTGTGGGTTGTTTGCGTGTTCTCCCCGTGTCTGTGTGGGTTTTCTCCCACCATCATAAAGACATGGATGTTAGGGTTAATACTCTTGCCTGTACCCCCGAGGAAGGAAGTAGGAAAAAGAACTGGAGTTGGTCCACAGGTGCTGCAGCTGCTCACTGCTCCTCTACAATTGGATGGTTTAGATGCAGAGGACACATTTTGTTGTATGCACAATGACACATCTTTAGAGCTTCATCAGCTTCACCTTTCTGTGTACACACACCAAGCATCCCAGTGTTTCACTCGTATTTCAATTCTTCACTCGCGCTAAATCACTGGCGAAGCTAAACTCTCCCTCTCTTCTCATCAGTCATTCTCTTATTAGCTGTTCTCTCACCCACCCATTGTCTTTGTGCACTAGTCTAGCCCTCTGTCGGTCACTTCCCCCTGCAGCCTGCACCCGAAGCTCTGATGCAGATTCAGTCGCTTTGCTTAAGACGTGTTTTCACTTCTCTTTTCTTTTCAGGGGTCTCTCGGATTCCCTGGATTCCCAGGATCAAATGGAGAGAAGGGCACCAGGGTGAGTGGACCGAGTTGCGAATGATGCAGGATTCATAGAAAAGAGAGATTTTCCGTCACACAAGTTTCAGAACGATTGGTTGCAATATGAGTCTGAGAACCTCAGTGTCAGACGTCACTGAGTGTAAACACAGTGTTATAACCATGCTAGGCAAACAGGCAGACAGATGTGAAAATGGACAAAGAGCTGTGATTATAATACAGACACACAGATGGATGGACTGACAGACAAATACTAATCCACAGTTTATCTCTGCAGGGTCTGATCGGAAAGCCTGGACCACGAGGACAGAGAGGCCCGACGGTACTGATCACTGATGCATTCATTTGTTCCTTTATGTTTTCATTTATTTGTTCATTCAGTCCATAAGCTGCTGGATAGAATAAGATTCCCCTTTTCATCATCAGTAGTGTGTATTTACCATTCCAGCAGTCATGGGCAATGAAGAAAAGTCATCGTTAATATCACAAAAGAAGTCCTAGTTTTTCATGCTAGTCCGATGAACATTATTAATTATTTTCATTATTATTGATTATGTTATTATCATATTGCTATTATTATCATTATTAATGATATTAACTGTGTCTTTCCATTAGGGTCCCAGAGGTCAAAGAGGACCCAGGGGTTCAACCGGTAAACCAGGAGCTAAGGTATGACATCACCATGGATTGTGACAACAGATCTGCATTAATTATGCTGCAGTTTTGCCACTCTTATCTATCAGATGAGCAGGGGAATCAAAGTGTAGAGCAGCCGTGTGTCAGTGAGGATGGGTGCATGTGGTTATGTTCTTTGATCTGGAGTCGGTACAGTAGTAGTAATGGTAGTGTTGCATCACAGTAGTATTGCATGAGAGAAGTTTACGTTGGGGCCGCGGCAACTCAGTGGTAACGCACACGCTTTGAGAACTGACCAGCCAGAGGCTGCAGGTTCAAAACCACCATGGGGCATCAGGAACCGTATGCGGCCTTCATCCCCGAACCTCCATCTAAGTCCATGTCCACCCCGACAACATGGGGACTTATGGTGACACGTAAAACGTACCTCTCTGTAGCAGAAGTTCAAGCTAAACTTCACTATCACATTTAATAGAATACAATGACAGTCTGGTGCTCTGTCTAAACACAGGGGACACAAGGACAAAGGACACAAGGCCACACCATCCTGATTAAAAACACAGACTATACACAGAGTGAACTCATACATTATGTATACAAATGCATTACATGATACTGTAATACAATCTTGAAAATCCAACGCTACTGTTTCTTGTTTAAATTAGATGCTAAAGTTCCTGACCTGTGAGTGTGGTGCACATTAGAGATTTTAGAGCAGAAACACTGGGAACAGTTTTTGATGTGGTTTCAATCACGATTCCCTTCCTCTTCCTCCTCATTTTCTTCTTCTATGCAATATTGTTCTTGAGATGTGATTCAACAATAGTAGATACATTGGATTGTGCAACTTTCAAAGACCATCTCATGAGGAGGATAGCATTTAAGAATATTAGTTTCAGACTCTCTCAATGGCAATAGGCAGGGAACACAAGTCCATGAATACTGGGATGGCATCTAGCAGTTCACCCATGCCCCCATCCATAGGGTCAGTGGTTGTATCAGGAAGAGCAACCCATGTAACATTTAACCCGATCAGAGTGCAGACTGACAAGACCATTCTGGACTGGTTGAGCTCGCCATTAGTGCTCTGGCCTTTCACAGTACCACTACAGAACCTACAGAACCTGCTGTTGTGACCTCTGAATTACAGGGAACAGGCCAAAAGAAGATGTAAATGAGTTTGAGAGTTTCTCGACCACTTTTTAACTGACTGCTTCTCTATCATTGATCATCAGGGAACATCAGGAAGTGATGGCCCACCCGGTCCTCCAGGAGAGAGGGTGAGCTGTTTTTGACTATATCATCATGAGTATTGGATGGCTCAAGTTTACACCATCAACATGCATCTTGTTCTTACGAGATATTTTTTGTTGCTTTAAACTGACAACATTGCTTGGACACTTGCGTCTTCCCATTGACCAACACGCCACTTCTTATCCCTTCAGGGGCTGCCCGGACCTCAGGGGGCCAATGGTTTCCCTGGACCAAAGGGACCTCCTGTAAGCCAACTCTGTTTATACCCAACTATTGCTTTGACTGTATGCCTTAGTTGTATCTTCAAGCTGGACTGCCTTGGCTTGTGTTGTATTCCATCACCCAACCCTAGTTCTGCATCCCAGCCTTTGTCACCCTTTCGGTTTTGTTCCAATGTCAAATCAAGTCTGTGCACACTGGCTGATTGACTCAAGATGCTGTTTGGATGATCTGTTGTTGTGCTTGTGTTTCTACCCAGGGACCACCAGGAAAGGATGGACTGCCTGGCCACCCAGGACAGAGAGGAGAAGTCGTACGTCTCTTCTTTTCTTTATCCCTTGTCAAAAAAATGATCAGTCACTGTTTTGCACTTGTTCGAGCCGCTTGGTGTTGGTCATATTTTTTCCATCCTGCTTCCAAACGTGAATCCGTTTAACTGTAACGGCTTCTTCAAAACAGTTGTAGTTTGTTCCAGTACAAAGGAAAAAAGACTATTTCAGATATTTATGTGCTGAAGAAAACATGCTTGTCCACATGACTCTTCCCCGAGTCATGTTTAATGATGCTACGTCCAGACCACTGGCATCAAAAGTCGCATCCTTCAAAAAAAAGTGAAGGTTTATCACGTGGGTCATTGATGCCCTGTCAAGTCTGCATAACCTTTGTTGTAGGCAGAGGGAGTTGTAACTTGACAGTTTCAGAAGTGTTGCCTTCTGCTTTCTGCTTTTTATGTTCTTTGGAGTTGTGACTAGGTTGGAAGGATCTATGTGTGAGGCACACTGTGAGTGTGGTTCAGCCACAGTGTGTTGTAGCTCGGCTAATCTTGATCCAGAGAGAACATGCAAAGCGGGTTGGTTCTAAAACACTAGAGGTTATAGTTCAGCTTCTGGATGACCAGCCCAGTAGATGTGGACAGACCATCTTTTTACTGCAGCAAGATAGAGTTACAGCATAGCCTGTCTATTGTTGAAATGTTTTCCATCTTTTGATTGATTTTCTCTCCTCTTCAGGGATTCCAAGGAAAGATGGGTCCACCTGGGCCTCCAGGAGTCGTTGGACCTCAAGTGAGCCTCATAGGATTTCTAGGCTTTGGAATAAAAAAAAAATCTGTAGCAAAGCAGCATCTTTCCTTTCTACCCACTATCATTTCTTCCTCTCATCCTACTCGTCACCTTCCTTTCATCCCGTCCCTACCAACCTCTGTGTTCATCTCTGCTTCTCCTTTTTCTTCACTATCTCCACCTTGTCCTCTGCCCCTCTCAACTCCTTTCCTCTTCACTTCTCCTTCCACCCGTTTTCTCTCTTAACTACCTTCTTTCTCATCCTCCATCGTATGCTCTCCATTTTCCATCAACGTACCCAGGGCCCATCAGGTGAGACTGGTCCCATGGGTGAGCGTGGACACCCAGGACCCCCAGGTCCACCCGGAGAGCAGGGTCTTTCTGGCCCCTCAGGGAAGGAGGGAACTAAGGGAGACCCTGGTCCTCCAGGAGGCCCCGGAAAGGATGGACCCCCAGGATTGAGAGGTTTCCCTGGAGAGAGAGGACTGCCTGGTACCCCGGTGAGTATAGTGGTGTATACTGCCATATAGTTGAACTGTGTACACTTCCATGGTTCTGTGAGAAACTATCAACAAAAGCATCCAATATGTGGCAGCTGGTATGTTGAGTTTTCAAATGGTCGACCTATGTGTTTATGTCTCATCTCCAGGGAGGTGGTGGACTGAAGGGAAGTGAAGGACCCGCTGGACCTCCTGGACCTGCTGTATGTTTGACTCTGTTAGAAACGATCATTTTCAAAATGTCTCTTGCAAAAAAAAAAAAAGATATCAAGTCATTTTGTGGCACACTTCCACTGCTGACCATCTCCATATTGACTGATTTTCTTTTCTTCTCTCTTAGTTTATATTTATCCTTTCATCAATTCATTTTTGTGTCAGATTATAAGTCTAGTGTTTTATGGTACCTCTCTAGGGTTCTCCTGGTGAGAGAGGACAGGCTGGTACTGCTGGTCCCGTCGGACCCCCTGGTAGACCGGGCCCTCAGGGACCTCCTGGACCTGCTGGAGAAAAAGGAGTTCCTGTGAGTATCTAGAAACTGGAAATGATTTTAGAGACTCCTCAATATAATTTTTACAAGTTTTCTTTGTTATTTTGATATTATTATCAGAGGATTAAAAACAGTATGAACAAGCATATTTTAGTCAGCTCAAAAGGAAAAGGGAGAACGTCTTTGTGATTCATCAATTTTAAGGTGACTTGTTTAATATTACTGTAGTACTGTTTTAATATCCTCCTCTCTCTCTCTGTCGCACTCCCTTCCAGGGTGAGAAAGGCCCCATCGGCCCAGCAGGACGTGATGGAGTTCAGGGACCCGTGGGTCTGCCTGGCCCTGCTGGACCCCCTGGTGTACCCGGAGAAGACGGAGATAAGGCCAGTTAACCCACCACCAACACCCACTCTCTCACCTTTTCTTACATCTCTATGAATCTGCTGGAAGATGTTTGATCCATTTAGTCTTTGAATATGCGGTCATAGAAATCACTGCACTTCATTTAATGCTTGTCTCACATTTGATTTGTGCACCAGATGAGCAACTGCAAGGGGGGCACCTATTTTGGATACTGGGATGGTGTCCAGCACTTTACCCATGTCCCTATCCATTGGATCAGTGGTAGTTTCAGTAAGGGCATCTGGCATACATTTTTGACAAATGAGTAAGAAGATTGACACGATCATACTGGATTGGGTTAAAGTACCAGTACAGGGTAATGTACCAATGGAAACTATGATATCCGTTGTGGCGACCCCCGGAAAACAGGGAATGGGCCGAAAGAAGAAGAAGCAAATTATTTTGAGGACTCTCTGGCCATATGGGGCGGACCCCACTCTGAGAAGCACTGATCTATGTGACATATTTATATTAAAATATGTTAATTTTAGTTTTGTGGCCTTCTCTGTGAATTCACCTTGAATGGTGACCGGTGGCTTTCAGCCGCTGTGGCACTCGCCTCCTCTTCATGTAGTCTTAGTCTGCTGAACGTGAAATGTTCTGTCATTGCAGGGCGAGGTTGGAGAGCATGGTCAGAAAGGAGGCAAGGGAGAGAAGGGAGAACACGTGAGTGAAATTTCTCTACTATCATATGTAAACTTGGACTTGCATCTGATATAAAATGATCACAACCACATATGTGGGGATGTGTCTCTCTTTGTGTAAGCAGGGATTTTCCAAATTCCTTTTATTAAACTGAAATTAATTTTCATGATTCACCTGCATGTGTGTTGTTTTGTCCTTGTCCTCATGTTTTATGTTTATTCATATCTGTTGTGAGATCTTTTTTTCTTCTCTTTGTTGGGGGTTTATTATCCTTTTCTCTGTTGATTAGGGTCCTCCCGGCCCACCTGGTCCAATGGGTCCAGTCGGTCAACCTGGTGCTGCCGTAAGTAGAACGTCCACCTCTGAAGACGGCAGTCAAACAATATGAAATATCTGTAAATGTGTGTGTTCTGGGAGGACTTAAATTAGTAGAGCTAAGCTTAAATTTCCAGTCAGCTTTTCTCAAGCTTCCCTTCATTCTTACTTTTGTCTCCTGTATTCTGTTGTGCAGGGTGCTGATGGAGAACAAGGCCCCCGTGGCCAGCAGGGGCCTTTTGGAGCCAAAGGTGATGAAGGATCCAGAGGATTCCCAGGAGCCCCAGGACCCATTGGACTTCAGGTACATGAACAAAGAAATCACAGAATATATTATCATTTAGAGGTAATTGTCATATCGTATAAGTTTACTCTGGCTGAAGGTGTTTTCCTATTTAGAGATTGTTAAGCTCCTTCTCCTCCTACCGCCCAGTGCATTATCTCCCCCTGGGTATCCTGTTTAGATATTCAATATACTAGTGTTTTATATATGGCTACACATAGTGAGGTGTTGTATTGGACCATGCAATTGTAGTAGTTCTGATCAACTCTATTTCAATTCTAAATATTGTGCCTGTCATGTGTCCCTTAGGGACTGCCAGGACCATCAGGAGAGAAGGGAGAGACTGGAGATGTTGGACCCATGGTAAGAATTTTATATCTCCAGCTCATCAGAAAAAGGCATATCTACATGGTTGTGTGTGTGTGTGTGTGTGTGTGTGTGTGTGTGTGTGTGTGTGTGTGTGTGTGCGTGTACGCACACACACATACACGGATATAAATAATCACAATATGAATATTTTATTGTTATCTCTTCATGATATTAACTAAGCAGCTTAATATTTTCTGTTACTGTTTTTAAAATGATGAATGGTATAAATAAAATGATTTTGAACCTGTTTGTGTTTTAGGGTCCTCCCGGCCCCCCAGGACCCCGTGGCCCAGCTGGTTCCAGTGGTGCTGATGTGAGTAGCAGTCTGGTGAAAATATGATCCCATTGTATTCAAAATACAGTGTCCCAGCTGAAAACTAGTGAGATGTAGAGGTCATGCCACATATTACCCAGATGAGACCCATTCTCAACAGTACTTTGCAAGGAAATTGAAATGATTCAAAATGGTAAAACCATGTTTCTGTGCATGAACTATTACTTGGCATTTTGATGTGATTGATCCAGCCTTTCTGTTCCACTTTATTATAAGCATTGTGTATGAAACTATCACAGGTTATGTAAATCAACATTCCTAGATTAGGCCGTTCTAATCATGCTACTGTTCTGCTTTGAGATATTCACAGAGGTTTAAAAACTATCAACCTCAGTTTACTAATTCCATCTTAAATCCAAATGTATTTGTTTCTACAGGGTCCACAAGGTCCACCTGGTGGCGTAGGCAATCCTGGACCTCTTGGAGAGAAGGTGCTAAGATAATGACAATTTACTTATCAATTACAATTTACTTATCAATGAGGTTTAGGTTTGGCTTTTTGCTGAGAATTGACTTTGGGCCATGTTTGTGTGACAGGGAGAGCCCGGTGAGTCAGGACCTCCAGGCATTGGAGGAGAGCCAGGAAAGAAGGTGAGTGGTCTGTTCTCTTTGCCTCGGCATCTCCCCTCAGTTCAAGTAAATGACTCCTCCTTGGCCGACTGGTCAATGTCATCCCAAAATGATTGACAGTCTTGTGATCCAATGGCAGGGTCCTCGTGGAGAGCGTGGAGAGAAGGGAGAATCCGGACAACCTGGAATCTCAGGGCCCTCCGGAGGAAGAGGCCGGCCTGGTGATGATGGACCTAAAGGAAACCCTGTACGATGCACATTCTCACACAGACACATACTGTCATATCTCTTCCAGTGGAGTTTTGGCATCTCTGGCGATAATAAGCATAAAAATTCCATTTCTTTTGTCTCTTGTCACGTTTTGATGGCCCATCAGCTGTGTGTCATTTTGCACTGCTTCTTTGATGGTCCTAACAGGAGGATAATCACCAAGAATATCTATAGGACAAAGTAGGATAGTCTATCTTCCTGTTCTTCTACCTTGCTAAATACAAGGAGACAGGTTCCTGCAAAAGACGCTTCACAGAAAAGGCAGAACACTGAATGATAACCTTCAACTAGAGACCACAATAGAGTTTTGGCTGTGTATGTGTGAGAGCACACACTATACATGTGTTTGTGCATATGTGATGGCATACATTATGTGTGAGGGCCAAAAAAGGCTTGAAGTCTGAAGTCCATTCCTCTGTCTGTATCCAGGGACCTGTTGGCTTCCCTGGTGACCCCGGTCCCCCTGGGGAGGTTGGACCCAGAGTGAGTATCCCACAGGATGTTTTTAATGAGGATCAACTTGTGCAAATATCGGTCGTGTCACAACAGAGTTTTGTGCCTTAGTAATTATTATTGTTATCAAATATTAATCACTGTTATTTTGATATTAATTATTGTCTTAATTATTGCCTGTAAGAAGTTGTAAGCCTCTTGCATTTCTGACACACAACCAGAACTCCCAGTAACCCTCTGTTCCCCCATCCCCCTCAGGGTCAAGATGGTGCAAAGGGTGAGAGAGGAGAGGACGGTGAACAAGGAGAAGCTGTAAGTGATGAGTGATGACAGAACATATGCCTTAATGAATTACAAAATGGGCGCGGCTTTGTTCTGATCTTGACCATGTGCTGTCTCTGTTCCTCTCTATCTGTCATGTGGCAGGGCTCCCCGGGACCCACTGGTGAGAATGGACCTCCAGGCCCACTTGGAAAGAGGGTAAGCATGCCAGGCTCCTGTAGACACCTACAGACGCCATCCGAGGCGCTGTGCAGAGCTTTGCCATGGTGAAAGTTTGTCATTTGTGTTTCTTGTGTAGTTTTGCATCAATTGAGGTCAAAGCAGTTTGTGCCGTGTTGAGGTAAAGATGTGTTTTTGTGTTGCGCTGGGCCCTGAAGCTTTACCGCTACAGTACAGCCTGAGTTTGAGTCGGCCTCAGCAGATGTGTTGCAGGTCCTCCTGCTTCTATCTTTCACTCCTCATCTCATTCTTCCTCTCATTCTCTTCTTTCTGCTCAGACATAGGGAAAAACGGGCCCAAAATAAATCTCTAAAAAGAAAAGGAGTGTACACTGATATCATCTTCTGAATTCTAAAATAAATCTCTTCATTTCTGAAACAAAAGGAATCTGTTCATAATGTATCCTACATGGTCAACATCTTCATTCAGCTACATCCTGACTTGGCATATCAAGGCATTGCAGTCGTTTTGGTGTGAACCATCCATGTCTGACCCGAGGTGCATCTGTGCCAACAGTTTAACATACTGACGCTTTGTGCTCCACCTTCTATGCAAGATGTAGGGCTTGTGAACATACCCATCAAATCTGTTTCATTTCCCTAGGGCCCTGCTGGAACAAGAGGACCTGAGGGACGCCAGGGAGAGAAGGGAACCAAGGTGAGAGTTCAGAGATCACAGGGTATGTTGTCTTGCAGCTTACATCTCCCAGTGGCTTGGTTTGGGTCCACCCTGGTCTAAGGTCTACCTCAGAACCAATACCAGATCTGTGACACGTCTGTTTCTACTTTTGACAGTTTCAGTGACTTTACTTTTGAAAGCACCAACTTGGTCTTAAAAATGCACATCTCTGGGCTGTGGGAGACGTGTCCTCCGTTTCTCTGTCAGGAGAAATGGGAAACTTTAGATGCACATGCAACACCCACACAGACTCAACATATGCAACCAGCCGTTTGGTGGCAGTGAGTGGGGGTATGCGTTTAGCGATGCTAACCCTCTGGCTCACCGTGGTTCACAAGAAGAGCCTGAGGCCTTGCCACTTGTTACACAGAAACTAGGCCTCAAATCACATTCAAATCAATTGGTCCAGATGTGAGTGGTGGTAAATGGCAGCATGGTAAATAATAAATGGTAAAGGGACTTACTCTTATATAGCATCATAGCTAGAAGTTGTGTTGTAATAAAGAACTCATTTGTCTTTGTCTACTTTTATCTATTTAGGGAGATCCAGGTGCCATCGGCCCTCCAGGAAAGACCGGCCCTGTTGGCCCCCAGGGTCAGCCAGGAAAACCAGGAACAGAGGGTCTCAGAGGACTCCCGGGATCAGTGGTCAGTAAATACATGAACAATGACGAGAGAAGAAGTTTAAAGTTAGTTTTCAGCATAGATTCTTTGTTTCTTCAGCTGTGGACACTGGTGTTGGGATTGTCTTCCCTTCTGATGTCTCAGCTGTCCTGCAAACCCAGAGACTTATTCTCTAGGCCATTCAAACCCCTTCCTGTCTGCACCTCCAGTACCCAATGAGAATGTTTTAGAACTGCTTCCTTCTCCATTATGCTAAGCTGCAGAGTTTGGTGTTCACCTAACCACATGTTGAGTTGGACTGTGTGTCCAAGTCATTTTTCTGGACTCATTCTTCCAGCCGTAGAGTAGCAGAGCATGTGTATGTTATATTTTGTGTACTGGGGACTGAATCTTAGATGTGACTGATGTATGTCTTACTGTTGTTCTTCAGGGTGAACAAGGATCTCCAGGTCTTGCTGGACAGAAAGGACCACCTGGACCTATTGTAAGACTCTCCTTCTAAAATGTAAAGTTTGGAGTTGTGGTGATTGTGTGGTGTATTAATATTTACCCCATTTTAAACCATCCGCTCTCACTCCGATTCCCCACCGACATCATCTGATTTCCCCACCTCATCACGTCTCCCATCGTCTTCCTGCCATCATTCCTCTCTTTTACCTCCATCTTCCTGTCCTTCTGCAGGGACCTCCTGGTTTGGCTGGCCTGCTTGGAGACCCCGGTGCCAAAGGTGAGAAGGGTCACTCAGGTCTCATCGGTCTCATCGGACCCCCAGGAGAGCAGGGAGAGAAGGGAGACCGAGGTCTTCCAGGGCCCCAGGGATCCAATGGCCTTAAGGGAGAGACTGTAAGTTAAACCCCGACTCCTATACATTTGCACCTATACATGGCATACATGCATGTGATGCTTGTGCAGATGAAACTGCACTTATAAAGACAAATACATGGTACGTCTGATGAAGAGCTATCAGTGTATGATAGAGTACAGAGGTACCCAGACCAACATTCACCTGTGATTTATAATGAGTGTCCTCCTCCACACATGTCCAGACCATCTCAGTCTGGTCTCTCTGGCTTTGTCTCCAAACCCTCCACCCTGAGCTGTTCCTCTAATATACTGGTTCCTGCTCTGGTCCTTCTTCATCACTCCTAATGTAAATCTCAGCATCTTCAGCTCCTCCACCTCCTGTCTGTCTGTCAGTGCTACTGTCTCCAGACCAGATAACATACCTGGTATCACCACCATCTTGTAGACCTTCCCTTTCAGTCTTGCTGGTACCCTTCTGCCACATCTGTCACACGTCTGTTATGCCGCTGTGTTATCAGGCTGAAATGTCCCAGTTTGTCTCCTGATGGATGGTGGCAGGGGAAGACTTTACTGTGTGCTCATTGGTTTTGTCATCAACATGTGTCTTCTGTTTTGTGCTAGGGTATGGGTGGTGCTACCGGACCCATCGGCCCTTCTGGTCCTCCTGGTCTGCCTGTGAGTGCTCCTTTAACCTCCCACAGAAACCATCACACTGTGTTTCGTCTCTTTGGTTTGTCTGCAAGTAGTTTGTCAGTCATGACCGTAGCAAGCAATCAGCTGAGAGGAAAAGATTGAGTGTGATGAACAGGATGCTGAAGTCTCCTTTCCTTCCGCAGGGTCCTCAAGGTATCAAGGGAGCCAAGGGTGCCAGTGTGAGTATACCTTCTTAGTAATTAAACAGAATTGACCCAATAGACATTTTGTAGCTCGGTGTAACACTGTTAGCACTGTGATGAAGGCTGACGGACACATTGACCTTTTATGTCCACCGAGGGTCTTCTTCAGGTCTTCCACCCCAGACTTTTGTTATCTTCTTTTTGACTTTTGTGCTTAAGATAGTGCAGATAATCTGAGGGACTCTCAACAAGTTTGTCTCCTTTTCTCTCTTTTAGGGAGGAGCAGGGCCCAAGGGAGAGAAGGGTGTACAAGGACCTCCTGGAGCCCCTGTGAGTTACTCACATTCCTCTTATTTGAAGGCTTCAAATCTCTGGTTTCACACATCGCTCCATACGTCCTGTGCGTGGTGTTAAACTGTAACACAAGTCTGCTCTTAACCGGACGCATCTGTGAACAGCAACTTTCTCAGTCTTCGACTTTGCACTGTTAGGTTTACTTTGCCGACCATAAAAGTTCTGTTTTGTATCATAGCTAATGTTCGCTGCACTACTGTCTATTTTACACCACCAGTGTCTGTGGTTGGTTTTACTTGTACCATCACTTTTACTGTGTCCATACTTTTACACCATGTAACCAATGAGGAATCCCAGTTTGCTTCGTCTGTGCTTCTCTATGACTGACATGACGGGGAGTCCCACACCACCAACTAAACATATCTGACCGTTCCAACCTTCTTCCCTCAGGGCCCGCCTGGTGACGTCATCCAGCCCCTCCCCATCCAGAGGAGCCCCAAGTCCAAGCGTTCCATTGATGCCAGCAAGCTGCTCTCAGAGTCTGACACTGAAATGCCTGCGGCGGACGCCACTGGGGCTGAGTTCCTGACGGCCGGCGAGGGCATGGAGGAGATCTTTGGCTCACTCAACTCCCTACGGCAAGAGATTGAAAGCATACGCTTCCCCCTGGGTACCCAGGAGAGCCCCGCTCGCACCTGCCAGGACCTGCACCTGAGTCAGCCGGACTTGAAAGACGGTAGGGGCGCTATTAGAGAACATGTTTTAGGACTTAGAGGTCAAAGGTTGAATCCTGACCCTAGAGAGACTCTGAAGTGGGAAAAGCACAAGGGACAGACAAGAGATGAGGTTAATGGTAATCATGTAATGGAACATAAAATTCACTTCCCTTATAAGGATGAATGGAGTTTGTGTTCGATTACTTGATGTGGGATGGCTCAGGAGGGAGGGAGGTTATCTAGTGGTCAGAATATTGGTTGTTGGATCACCAGTTCCTTCAGAAAGCCTGTCAACGTGTCCTTGGGCAAAACACTAAACCCCCAACTTCTCAGAACAACAGAAGAAAATTAGCTGGTGGCTAAATCTGGCATATTGACATTCACAATATTCTTTAACATGGACTATCCCTATAAAGGAGACTTATTATTAGGGGCAGCATGACTCAGTGGATAGAGCAGTTGTCTGGCAATCAGAAGGTTGTAGGTTTGATCCCCGCACCTGCAGAGAAGCGTGTCGAAGTGTCCTTGAGCAAGACACTGTTACCCTAATTCCTCTGCCCTATGATGGACTGGACACCCTTCAAGGGTGTACCCCACCTTTCACCCAATGAGAACTAAGATAGGCGCCAGTTCCCCCGAGACCCAATTTCGGATAAGCGCTTGACAATGGATGGATGGATAGATTATTATCATTATTATTATTGTTATTCAATTATTACTTCAGCATCCTCACCACCTCCAGCTCCACCTCCTGACTGTCTGTCAGTGCTACTGTCTCCACACCAGACAACATAGCTGGTCTCACCACCATCTTGTAGACCTTCCCTTTCACTCTTGCTGGGGCCCTTCTGTCACACATCACCCCTGACACTCTTCTCCACCCACTCCACCCTGCCTGCTCTCTCTCCTCCACCCACTCCACCCTGCCTGCTCTCTCTCCTCCACCTCTCTTCCACACCCCGTGTTACTCTGAAGAGTATGTATGACGATATAGCATGACTGTAATGTAGGTCTCTCAAGCGAGGTCATCTAATCTGATGTTTATTGGGTATTTTGCCCCAACTTTCCTCTTGTCTCGCGGCCCACCCCTACAGGCGAGTATTGGATTGACCCCAACCAGGGCTGCTCCAGAGATGCTTTCAAGGTGTTCTGTAACTTCACCAATGGAGCAGAGACCTGCCTGTTCCCCGGCAAGGCCGTCAGCATGGTGAGTCTCCTGAACCATTTAAAGCCCCACGCACCCTTTCAGAGTGTAGCTGACGAGGAACAAGCCGACCATCAGGTTGATACTCTTCCATAGGGAGGAAGAGTTTTCAAAATGCTGTGTAGGAGGGAAAATGACTTTACCATGTAGCGACACCAATGTGAGCGTACCATCAACTGATAGCCGTTGCATCTGACCTAATTGCATTCATAGTGATTTCTGTCCTTCGTACACTTTTCTATCCAGTGCATTATCATGTTTTTTTGAGTGTGTGTGTGTGTGTGTGTGTGTGTCTGTAAAGACATTAGTAACTGAAATAGTGTAGCAGACACTGGAATAGATGCCAGTCAGTCAATGCTGCTGCAATAGAGCCACCAAACATCCCTCCTCTGTATTACTGTTAAAACAACTTCCTGCTTCTCCTCTCCGTTGACAGGTGAAGATGGGTACCTGGGACAAAGAAACCCCAGGATCCTGGTACAGTCAGTTTGCCACAGGCAGCAAGGTTGGTTATCTCATCCAACATGGCCTCTGTTTTTGCAATGCAGTGGTTTAGCCACTTAACCCCAAAATTACGTTTTGTCTACCTTCTCTCCTCCTCTTCCTTCCTTGTCTCCTTTTCCTCCTGCTCCTTTCCTTTCCTCCACAGTTCTCCTATGTGGACTCCAACGGTGAGCCAGTGGGAGTGGTCCAGCTGGGCTTCCTACGTCTGCTAAGCATCCAGGCCCGCCAGAACCTCACCTACCACTGCCACCGCTCGGTGGCCTGGGCCGACCGCACCGCCAAGAACAACCACAAGAGGGCGCTGCACCTCCAGGGGGCCAATGACGAGGAGCTGAGTTATGAGACCAGCCCATACATCAAAGCCCTGGTCGATGGCTGCTCCGTGAGTGCACAACATGCACACACACACACAAACACTAAACATTTAGTGGCACAGCTTTGATCCCTAGCTCCTTCAGAAAGTATGTGTAAGTGTCCTTGTGCATATAGTACAACAAGGAGCAAAGTAAAAAATAAAATAAATAAACCATCATTAATATAATAACAAGTATTGGCCGACTGCCACTCACTGTCCCTCATCTTATGGCAGGCAGCCTATAGGCTGCTGCTAACCTACAGCTGTCTGACTCCTCCCCTGGTATGGTAGTTTCTGCTCATCCAGTAAATGAAGAAAATATTTTATTTTTTGTCCCAATAGTTCGAAATATGTTTTTCTAAGGTGATGAGGAAGTGTAGCTCTGTCTCAGGCTCACTGGGGGGGCAGTGGGAGCACAGCCTTTGTTCTGCAGGCAGACAGGTTTGCCTGTGTCTCCCCTTCTCAATAGCAAGGCTGTGCTCACTCAGTGTGGACTTTGTCAGGGTTCTTCTTAGTTGGTGATCAGTCACCATGCTCACATCATCTGCTATGGTGTCCTGTGGATTATATTTTGCTCTGTGTTTGTGGTTCCTAATAGGTGAGGTGGTTTCAACTGTTTTTGTCTCTTTGTCCCCCTTCCTCTCTGCAGTACCGTAAGGGCTTCGACAGGACAGTCCTGGAGGTGAACACGCCTCAGCTGGAGCATCTCCCTCTGCTGGATGTAAAGGTCACAGACTTTGGGGAGAGCAACCAGCAGTTTGGCTTTGAAGTGGGACCTGTCTGTTTCCAAGGCTAAACACACACTCACGTCACAACGCACCGTAAAAAGAACACCTTACACAGAGAAAACACATGCCATGACACACTGACAACACACATCCATGCACTTATAGACACGTAGACAACCACACACGGCCTGTAATTTGTAAATTAACTTGTAAATGAGAAGACACGCACACACACACACACACACACACACACACACACACACACACGGATGCTGTCGTGAGATAAATGAGTCCTTGCACTCCTGTCCGGGAAAAGATGACATCCTCCCGACAAGTTCACGGACGTCAACGACAAAACGAAAATAAAAGTAAAGAGAGGAGAACAGAAGCAGAACAGAACATTCTGGAAGAGGAATCCAAAACCACCACAAGGAATAGAAGAGAATCCAAGAGGAAAGCGGTGTACTTTTGACAGCACCCCGAAAAACAACCAATAACGGTCAGTCGAAGAACGAGCCGCAAACTCCCCCAGATCCCCCTTCTCTCTGCATCCCCAGCCCACTCTCTCACCCCATCTCTCTCACTTTCTCCTTCCACTCATCTTAGCTACTGGACTTTTCCCTTCACGCCCCGAAAACACAGCTGGCCTCATCCCCGCCCTCCCCACTCCTCTGAAGTCCCAGATACTGTTTACTTACATCAGACGGAACAAAAGAAACGGGAACTACCGTTTTCTACTGGGACTAAGTAGAGGGACGGACCGAGCATTATTCAGTTCTCATTTAACATCTGCACTTGTATACATCTGGGCGACACGCTGCTTCTCTCCATGACATCCACACAGTTCTGAAAACGACCAAGTAAGCTAGCTCATGTTAAATCCGCGAGGGGGGTCTTCCTGCTGCGGTGCATTGTGGTTAAAGGAGTGCGAGAATAGTCTGAATTAGGGATTGTTGTTGGCTCAGCGGCCCTTCTCCCATGCTGTACCGTTTGACACTCAAACGACTGTAAGCGGGTTGTAGATGCTGGATGCCGCAGGGAGCGAGGCAGAAGAGACACCCGTGACTTTTCCTAAACTGTATTTCGGAGATGAATTCAGAAGCATTCGACTTTGTAAATTGTGCTTAGCTTACTATTACTGTATGTGTAATTTACTACTTGTCCCACAGCTACCTTTAAAAAAGGCCCAATAATTTTATTTTTGAATCACAGATTGAATAATAATTAATGATGATGATGATGATGATGGGCCACTGGGGTTTCTTCTCCATACCATTCCAGTATTACATGGGGTAAAGTTCTCGGGGTGCGTTCGTTGAATTGGTTTTCCACACCACACAAGTCCGGATGGAGAAACTACAGAATTTCTTCTCTGATATCTCGTCTTGTTCCACAGGAACCACGCTTCACCATCAGGGTTCGAACTGTACGAGATAACTGTTACAGAGTCCTCTGTGGCTTCTTCGCTCTGTCTCTTTGAACAGCCGTGAATAAATGCATGCTTTACTGAAGAAGAAGAAGTGTGACAAGGTGCTGATTATACCAAAGCATAAAGTTTTTATTGTTCACTTTGAGTTTTTAAAAAAATTCTCTTTACGATTTCCAGAAGCTGTCACTAGTTTCTACCGGGGGAAAGGTGCATTACAATCCATTTGTACAGAAATAGTGATATTCTATTGTATTTATTTAAAACAAACAGGGTGCTTCAAGAGTCAAGGGGAAACAACATTGACCACCAAACTCCAGTTGAATGTGGTATCTATATATATTTCACTTGTATTTATTTCCTGTCGGCCTCTCGCAGGCCCATCTGGAATGAATATCCAGCGGTGCTTGTGTGAACGCCCTGCCGCTCGACGTGCCTTCTTCTCAACGTGAAACGCTTTTTTGTACAACCAAACAATCTGTGGCCACATCTTATTGTAACGTCCCTTTTTTAGTGTCTTCGTCAACTGTACTGTGCTGTTAATTTTACTGCCTCCTTTGTAATGATTAAATGGTGACTCTCCAGTGCCGTCACTCTTCCTTCTTTGTTGCTGCTCTCTGGCTCGCTGCAGTGCATTGGGGGTCTTTGAGGCCGGCTATGTGAAGAGGTCCTGTCTGGTCAAACTCCTCCCAAGCATGATTCCACTACCGCAGGGACCAGGGGAGCCACAAGAGGACCTCAAACAGGGTGTACATGGGCAAGATATATATATATATATATATGTGTGTGTGTGTGTGTGTGTATAATTGTGTGTGTCTGTAGAGACAGGTAGAGAGATATAACCAGTTTGAGGACCTAAGTGAAGCAGCTGGCATCCATTGTCGTGGCACTTTATAAGCCCACCTCATCTCCGTTAAGTATGCAGCCTTATACCACCATACCTTAGAAGTTGTAAACGTATCTCATTGGTTGGTACACTCCTTGACGGGGGATGGGGGGGGGCTGGTTTGAAAGGGAAGTCAAAGAGGCCATCTACCTGGTGAGGGAATAATCATAAGAGTATATCTGTCATCATATTACAATGCTGTGATGGGAACTATTCCCCAGTCCTCTGTGAATAGTACTCATCACCAAGTGAATGTGCAGCCGATGGTCAACTTGGATATGAAAACCTCCTCTGTTGGTTGGCCTGCAGCTGTATTTTCTATAAGGTTGGGGATCCTGCAGTCGGCTCAGACTGAAGATGTCACCTGTATGAGTGATTAAACATCTCTCAATAAAGCTTCTCATCCAGTTGAACTGATTCACATTTTTTGGCGTGAAACCTTCAGATATATACACAAGAACTGACTGTATACAGGTGAAAATAAGAGGTGGTAAAACACAATGGTTAGGAGATTGATCACTAAAGATTTGAGGACCCCTGAGATACCCTGTTTTCTACAGAGCACTGAACTACTATCATCTGGTTGAAAATGCCAGGAAAGAGAGAAAACCACTTTCTCTCTCTCTCTCTCTCTCTCTCTCTCTCTCCCACAGTCAACTGCCATTATTCCTAATTTAGATAATCCTTGAATCAAAGTTTTTTGCAAGTTCTGTAGGTTGACTGAACTCATTTGTCTGTTTGGGGAGAAGTTATTTCCATTCATTTCCTGTTGGTGGCAGCAATGTGCCAGAAACATATTTACCAACAGTCAATTAAAAGAGGACCACGAAGAAGTAAGGGGAGCAAAATAAGCGGCGGAGCCAACATGGCGACGGAAGGTGAATACGAGTCTATCCTCTGTGTCAAACCTGATGTCAGCGTCTATCGCATCCCGCCCCGGGCCACTAATCGTGGATACAGGTAAAATTAACCTAATTTATATTAGAGGATTCGGAAATTACTATGACTGACAATATTTTCTTTGGCTACTGGAACGACTTGCGCCTAGCCGGCAAATTTTGCTTTTACCGTTATTGTCATGCTGTAATGTTGTGAAACGACTCGTCTGTGCGTTATGGCAGCTGTAAATACATGTTACCTGGTTTCAGATCCTTAAAATTATTAATTATGTTGACATATTCCCATTGTTGCGTATCTCTGATTTGAGAATCGATTGAAAGGGAATTTCGTGATAGCTCTATGCCAAATTTTGTATCCCCCAAAGAATATGTCCCCCCCCAAATAACCTACGGCGTCACAGGCTCCGCAAGTAAACGATAAATGTCTTTTCTTGCCCAGCGACCACGCTTAATGATTTTGGACAGAAATAGGGACATTTCCATTATCGATATTAAATAAGATATTATGAACTTTATTGACTAATTTTAGGTTAACGATGCAGTTTTACTAGCCACATTGATACCCTGCATTGTCTGCGATGCCATGTTGATAATCTGCAGCTATTAAGATTTATTTTACATTGTTTTTGATGCTGTGACGGTAATCTGAAGTTTAAAAAATTACATATATATATATATCTAAAAAGAGATGTCTAAACAGTCCCTGCGACGCCACATGAATGAGAAGCAAGTTCTGTTAGGGATGCCACATTTGGCAACACAACACGCCTTCTTCTGTTGTGACAGCTGGTCTGTGGCTTCATCTCTGACCTGGTTTTGTTTTTCTGTGCAGCCAGACGATTAAATTAGATATTGCAGAAGAAAACACGCGTGACTCAGCAACATTAAAACCATGGCAACCTCAATATATACAATACTGGACAGCAAGCATGCTGGGCTGTGAAGATGCTCTTCAACAAAACCAATGGGGTGAACTGGGACGCTGAAACACTGTTTGCACATTGGTTTCAAAATGTTCATAGGTCATCAAAATAAGTTGACATTTAAAAGTAGGATTGCTTTCTTTATGCTTAGAAAATAGACTTTTCCAGTCGTTTTCCAGCAAACTCTTCTGCAATGCTGGAAATGTTCCTTCAGGAAGCATCACCAAGTGTCCTTGGTGATGTGTCCGAGACAATAAACCTCTAATTGTCTGTGACAACGGGTGAACATAAGTTCGGGGGCCAAATCTGTTGTATTTACATTCTAAGGGTTCATTAATCTGCACTGTCCCTATAAAAGTGGATTCTTATTTCTCCTCATGAGGATTACTTGGGATGCTCACCATATGTGGCCGGTTGAATATGTTCTCTGCATTTAGTCTATCCTATTGTATCGCAGTAGTTGGCAGAACCACTGCATGGCACCCGGGGAGCAGTTAGGGTCTCAGTGTCTTGCTCAAGGACACCTAGAAACATTTCCTTCAGGAGCAGGAGATGGAGCAACCAATCTTCAATTACCAGATGACCTCCCCGCCTAATCTATAATGTCCCCTGATTGAGGGGGTGGACACAGATTTATGGGGAGCTTGGGGGGATTAAGACCGGATGCCCTTCCTGACGTCCTGTGTGGGATCAAATCTGTAATGTCAGGCTGGTCATTTCCCTTAGCATTAGAACATACACGCTTGATTGCTGAGCTACCTTGGCCCCTAATGAATTGAAAATATAGCTTGTAAAGACTGTTAAGTTTTTATGTTTTATTTTTACAGATTTTGTAAATTTTGTACTGGATTTAAACTACTCCAATGGGGCACCATAGCTCAGTGGGGAGAGCAGTCGCCTGGCAACCAGAAGGTTGCAGGTTCGATCCCCGGTCCTGCATACAGCGTGTCGAGGTGTCCTTGAGCAAGACACTGAACCCCTAACTGCTCCCTGAGCACCATATGTTGGCAGCTCACTGCTCCTATACAATAGGTTGGGTCAAAAATGCAGAGAAATCCAAATGTTCCCTTATGGGACTGATAAGGGAATCATTATTATTATTATTATTATTATTATCGTTAGGTGTCCGGTAAGGTTGTGGGCGAGCGTGTTGTCCTTAGTTTCACAATCAGAGCCCCTCTGTCGCTCCACCCTCTCGTCCAAATATGGTCATGTTCGGTTTACAAAACCAAGAAAGAGAAACAAGATGGCGACCAGAAAGTGCTGAACTCAAGGTTTCAAAACGGCAGTACACAAGCCAATGACTGATGTCAAAGTGTCAACATTTATTTTTTTTATACAGTATATATTAAAGCTTTATAGATGAATAAAAATAACTTTGGTACCACCTCGCATCCAAAGATCGCCTACTGACCTATTGGTTAAAAATGGCATTGATGCGTCCTGTGGGAATCACCTATCATAAAACTTATGTCTGAGTGGTAGATGGCATCCAACGATTCTTGTGTAGAGGCAGCAGCTTTTCTATATA
>OMLC01035944.1:0-30493 GCA_900302585.1 Regalecus glesne
ACATTGTGGTGGGCTTATAAATATGTTTCTGTGCAGGTACTGGCTGTGAAACATTTCCTGTAGGACAATATCTATCTACCTACCTACCTATCTATCTATCCATCCATCCTTCAGACCGGATGCCCTTCCTGATGCCCCGTGATGGATTTGAACCCATAGCCTCTAGCTCATCAGTCCCCGAAGTGTAAACTCTTCCCTTAAGCTACCACAGCCCCATAAATGTGTGTATAACTAAATTTATGATCCCCAGCTTTAGGGAGACTCATAGTCCTGTACTTACCAGCCTCAAAGGTGCTGATGTAGAGCTAGTGGACAGCTATAAGTACCTGGGTGTGGTTCCAGACATAAAACACTGTATTTTGAATTTCATGTTGCTTTCATAAGACAAAAACAGTCCACCTATGACCTTTTTCCCTCGGAAACTGTTCTTTTAATGTCTCCTCTGAAATGATGACACTCTTTTATCTAAGTTTTATTGAATCGATTTTAACATTCTGTTTCTCCACCTTCCATCCAGTGAGCGCTGGGATAGACTACAGCAGACCCACAAGGCAACTTTGGGTAAGCAGTTGACATGACATTTTGCTTGATGTGGTCATTTGACTCTTGCCAAAACAAAACAGGCTCAAGAGCCGAGTCTATTTTATCAACCTGTATAATAGGTATGTGTCCAGGAAGGCGGCGTCCCTTCTAAAGGGCAAAGATCAACCCCTTCAAACTGAATTTGAACCGTTACCATCAGGTCATCAGCTGAGCGTGCCCTGTAGCAAAGGAAAGCCACTTTATTTGCTAATCTTCTTCTTAAAATGAAATGTGTTCTCTGCATTGAACCCATCCTATTGTATAGGAGTAGTGGGATGCTCCAGTCCCCGGGGAAGACTATGAGATATGAGGTTTCCTTCAGCCCTGCTGCCATTCAGTTGTTAAATGGTAGGTAGCTCCTTACCACTGTCTGCAGATTGCTTATTTTGAACAGACTAAATATTTGACTTCTGCACTTTGACTTTGAGGTTAAATGAACACTTTTTAATCTCTTTTCCTACAATGTCCTGTTGTTTGTTGTTGTCCATCAGTGCTTTGTGTGCTTTTTCATTTTTTGTGTGTTTTTGCGTGTTTTATGTATTTTGTATATCCTGTCTGGAAACTGATTTCCCTTAAAAGGACAACAGACATTTGAACTTGGATGCCGTGACAGGATTGATGGGATAAGATATATTTTTGTGACTTTGTTGATGATTATTGTGGGTTCAGGGGTTCTCAAGTTGTAGTATCCATATTGGCCTATGTGTTGTTGTTTTGGGGGAGGGGTTAGATTCCTCCATCAGTCCCACGAGGGAAAATTTAAAATTCTCTGCATTTGACCCATCCTATTGTTTTGGAGCAGTGAACACTCCCCATGTGGAACTTGGGGAGCCGTTTGGGGTTCAGTGTCTGGCTCAAAGACACTTCAACTTGCATTCTGTTGGAATGGGGATCAAATCTGCAACCTCCCGATCGACTCAATGACCTATGCCCCCTCCTCAGTTGTGAAATGCAATTCACTTTCACTTATTTCTCGTCAAAGTCACTGTTGATTCAAAAACCACATGGTGTTGTGAGCGATTGTTGCATGGAGTCCATGGATGGAGATGATGCTAGATGAGGTCCCAATGGACACATCTGTATAGATTTTCAACCAAATCTGAATCAATTCATGCTTGGTGTCAATCTTTTGCTGTGCCAATTGTCGTGCTATTATGATGATGCCTATTGTCAATACAGATGTCTTTAGAGAGATAAAATGGCTTTATAATGCCCGATTGAATCTTGTTTTTATATAAAGGCCTATTGGACATATTTAATTAACCCCTCAATTGTGTGACAAATATGCAACCCATCCATCCATCCATCCATCCATTATCAATCTCTTATCCAAAGTCATGGGGGAACTGGAGCCTATCTCAGCTCTCATTGGGTTAAGGCAGGGATACACCCTGGAAAGGTCACCAGCCCATCACAGGGTAGAGCAATTAAGGGAATAGTGTCTTGCTCAAGGACACTTCTCTGCAGGTGCTGGCATTGAACCTGCAACCATCCAATCGCCAGACGACCACTCTACCCACTGAAACACGCTGCCCCTATCCAAACGTGCACCTGCACCTGTAAATATCCAGCAAGTTGCCTTAAGGACGACATTTCAAGGAAGACAACCAGTATTGATACTGTGCTGACGGACTAACTCAACAGCCTCACTTAGCGGCACATGACACCATGCTAAGACGAGCAAGATGCACGGTCTGCACGGATCACAGCACAGGCACGTTAACAGCATGAGACTTGTCGTTTGATATTACAAGGAATTTATGTAATGTTATGTGACATCTGTGGGGAAATATGGCAAATTGTAGTGCCAGGAAAAGAAATGAAGTATTTTTGTTCATTTCTTCTTGTCAACTTCCATTATCATCGTATTGGAGAAAACTGGTGGGACCACTGAAAAGTAATGGGGAGCGTGGGGAAAAGGGTGGAGTGGGTGGAGAAGAGTGTCAGGGGTGATGTGTGACAAAAGGGTACCAGCAAGAGGGAAAGGGAAGGTTTACAAGATGGTGGTGAGACCTGCTCTGTTGTCTGGTGTGGAGACAGTAGCACTGACAGACAGACAGGAGGTGGAGGAGGTGAAGATGCTGAGATTTGAGAGTGATGAAGAAGGACCAGATCAGGAACCAGTATATCAGAGGAACAGCTCAGGTTTGACGGTTTGGAGACAAAGCCAGAGAGACCAGACTGAGATGGTCTGGACATGTGTGGAGGAGAGATGCTGGTATAATCGGAGAAGGATGCTGAATATGGAGCTGCCAGGCAAGAGGAGAAGAGGAAGACCAAAGAGGAGGTTTATGATGTGGTGAGGGAGGACATGCAGGTGGCTGGTGAGACAGAGGAAGATGCAGAGGACAGGAGTAAATGGATAATATACCTTGGCGACCCCTGATGGGAACAGGAAGAAGAAGAGGACAGTTTATAAACCATGTGAACTCTGATGTTAGCATAGGAGGATAAACACAGCTGTTGATGATGACATCAATCCTGTCTGTTGGATGTAGATGTGCCAAATAACCATCAATGACAGTGCTATTGAAGATCGTTAGTGCTGGCTCTGTCTGTCTGCCTGTCTATCTGTCTGTCAGTGTTGACGTGAGCTGGCATACCTAAATCAAACAGACCCATTGTTGGTGCAGCAAATACACTTTTATCAATCACTTTTTTTGTTTAAATGGAGCATTTGGAGACTTGAAGTCAAGTCCTGAGAAAAGTTGAAGACAAAATGGGTTCAAGACCAAGAGCAGATCAAGATGAAGGCCTGCTGGTCTCAAGAACGACAACCCCACTCAGTACAATCACCTCTGGGCTGGTAAGTCGATCTTTCCGGTGTATTCTGTCACTGTTCTTGTCACTTCTCCCTGAAGTCCCGACAGCCAGTGGACTTGTGTGGATGACAAGGTGGTGATTTGGTCAAAGAGGAACATGCTGTCACATGGGTATTGTTATGTTGTCAGAGCTCTTTTGAAGACACGGCTCTTCAGGACGTCTAAACTACTATCTGTGTTTCTCCTAGCATGTCTTGTCTCTCACCTAGCATCCTCCCATCCTGCCAGTGAAGGACTGATTGTCTTCTGTGGCAATTCTGGTATTATTGTGGTGGCTCTGGTCCTATTCTGCGCACTGCTGATGCCTATCTGGTAAGGAAGCTGACCACAAGGCTTTAGTTTTGCTCACTGTGCTCAGAATTAACAGTGTGTCACTATTAATGCTCAACAATTGCTGTCTATGAACAAAACTATTGTGATTAATCTGATTTTTCCTTCACTTTTAAAATGCATGACGTCTATTTTTATGTGTCGCCAATCAGTCCTCACGTTGTGGGAGTGGACATGGACTTAGATGGAGCATCGGGGATTAAGGCCGGATGCTCTTTCTGACACCTCATGATGGATTGGAACTTTCAACATCTGGCTCATCAGTTACTGAAGCGCCTGCTCTACCACCGGGCTACCATGGCGTGATGAGTATTTTACAAATTGTCCCATCTGTTTGTGGAGCAAAACTGTTCTGCCTTTTTGTTATCCGTTTTTCCCGTGCCTTATCCCTCACCATAGCTCCAGCTGGCGCCCTCTTTATAGCTCAGTACCTGCCTTATGAAGAGAACAGTCTATTTACCACCATTAGCCAGTGAAGCAATTTCAGGTACCTCCCAGGAACAGCGAATTACTGAGGTGGTCCCCTAGTGTCACATTATCATTCAAATGATGGTATATTTGTATACAGATGGAAATATGAAAGTAATGGACACAAATACATGCAGACATACATACATATGCATGCACACACACACACGGGCACATGGAATTACAGAGTTAAAACAAATACATATACTCCCCGGGCAAAAACTAACCATCTCTGATTGCCAGCATTCACAGCAGAGCTCAATGCTAATGAAGGTGATTAGGCGGCAGTGTGCTGCTTAATTCATGCTGCCGGCCCAGAAATATGCCTCATTCTCATTCACTGACAGCGATCATCAATTAGGTATGCAGTATCAGGGACGGGATTGACGTGCACAAATAGCACGTCATCATCATCCCTCCTGTTAATTCATAGCCTGATTTGCATGACTATTTAGGAAACACTTAGGAGGAAAGGGAGATGGGTTGTGTCAGGGAGGTGGGATAAATAGGTAGAGGGAGATTGCTTCTCTTGCTGGTTGCTTATACCTAACATAATTTGTGCAGATGGATTCTCAGTATGATACAATGAGGATTTGAATCATTCCCTGAAAGAGGGAAAATGTTATTTTGATTGTGGCATTTTGCATCAGGCACCACGGGTTAGCAGGAGTGTTAAAGGTTTGGACATTTTAACACTTAATCTGCAGTCATTTGGGGAACAGTTTAGACTACCTGTTGAGACATCATATCTGCTTGTTCATGTGTGTGAGAGAGAGAGATAGTAGTCGAGGTCAGCAGGAAAACTTGTCTATTGTCTCCCTGGTTCGAAAAATATGTAAATATATATGAAATGGGATTTTTCGCATCAAATCCCAGAGAAGTCTATCAGAGGGTCCTTGAGCAAGATGCTGTTCCCCTAAATGCTCTGCCCTGTGATGGTCTGGCGACATGTTTAGGGTGTTTCCCAGCCTTTCCCCCTGTGAGCACTGAGATTGCTCCAGTTTCCCCACAACCTGACATCAGATAAGCAGTAGAACATGGATGGATGATATCCATCTTATTGATGATGATGATGATTGTATTGATAATAGAGGTTCATTGGAATCAGATGAAGTGCGGGGGATGAAGGCCAGATGGCCATATTGACACCCCGTGATGGATTTGAACCTGCAACATCTGTCTCATCAGTTACCGAACTGCACTATCTCCCACTGTGCTGACAGGATAATGAGTAGTTTACTAACTCTTAAATGTACTTTGTGTTGGATAAGAGTGTCTGCTAAAGGAAATTGTAACATTTTGTTAATGACAATGCTGGCAACAAGACGCTGAACCCCTAAATGCTTCCCGAGCACCCTATGGTGGCAGCTCACTGCTCCTATACAATAGGATGGGTTAAAATGTAGAGAATTGCCAATTTCCCCTTGTGGAACCTCTAAGAGGATCTACAAAAGAGGACACTACAGAGCGATTATAGACTGGACACAACAGAAACAATAAAGCATCCTCCCTCCCCATCAGCCCCTCCGTGCATAAGCTCCGTAGCCCCTCCCATTTTGTCCCCAGTGATAATTCAAGCTGAGGATGTGGACATATTTTTAAATGTTTGCTTTGGAACTATTTTACTCCAAACAAATCACAGTAATTAGATTAGCAGAGCAGGAAATGTCTGTTTAGGATTCAGGTAAAAGCTTGTGCTTGCTTTGTTTAAAGAAGACAGCTGCCAGGTAGCCAGAGGGCAGCAGGCACTTATACACCGGTATATATTTAACTCTCTTCCCTCTCAGCGGGACCCCGTTTTGGCAGCCCCAATGGTCACTTCCTCTTCTGCACTCCCGATACATGTCTCTCTCTCTCTCTCTCTCTATCTCTGAGAAAGTTTTCACTCAGCTAAGCTGTGTCCTTCATGCTGCCTCCCTTCAAAGCTCTCTTCAGAGAGGTCAATGCTGTTTGGTAGCTTGCCATGTGCAGGGAGACAAATTAGATGAGGAAGGAAATAGGATGACCCTCTTCGCACACGCACACACCATAATGCTGCTCCATGCATTTCGTTTTCAGACAAGCCTCTGGCCTGATCTCAACCCCTCCTCTTAGAAAAAGCCTCTCCTCACTCTCAGTCATCCTATATGTACCCCGGTCATGTCACATCACTCCGCAATTACTACAGCTTCAGACCCCTCTCCACTCTCCTTTGTGGCTTCACTCTTTCCATATAGAGCTGAGCCGGGCAGGGACTGGGTGATGGTCGCGTATCCTCTGGGTATTTCAAGCTACCTTCTGTTCACAGCAGAGGTTGAGATGTGGACTCTGGAATCTTGTTGTAGCTCCATCTCCCAGAATGTTACCACAAAACCGCCACTTCTAATGTCAGCAGATCCTTCTCATGCCACATTGCCAAATCTGCTGTTTGTTTTCAACAGCATTGGGCTCTCTCCCAAGTATTTCAAGCTAGCGTCTGATACTGCAGCACCCCCACCCCTCAAAATTGCAGCCCTCCAGCATGGTTGAAAAGTGGTGGGAGAGTGCGTGTTCCTGTTTTGGCATCTTTCTGTGGTGCGAGTCCGAAACAGAGGGGCCTTAGTCTTTAGGATCCTCTTACTCAGACCCAAAAACCAAAGTTAAAGCTGACATTGATTTGTCCTGAAATAAACCCACAGCCCGGACATCTCCTCCGAGTCTGTTTCTGATTGAATTTTGGCTGCAGATGGAGGCGCTGAATGGACGAGCAAGCTGATTAGTACAGTGCTCCGATATGCCGATAGATAAGCTGTCCGTAATGGCAACAGAATGGGAGACAGTGACATTTCCATTTGTTACTCAAATTATAAAGCCACACAAGCCAAAGCTGCATCTCCGTTGGAGCTAGCAACCTTGAAATGCCTAAACAAATCACTGCGCTCACCATGTTCCTTTAAATGCCAAGTAATTGGGTCAGATACAATTCAGGCGTAATTATGTTGCTGTGTTTGGCTGCATGTGACTAATTCAGTTGTCTGGTGCAACATGTTGCGATAAGCCCCTCTGGACTGTGGAAACATGGACGAGATTCCAGTATGAGATGACTGAAGTCTAATCCCACCAATTTGCTCTTCTTTCAGTATTGTAATTTGTTGTCCCCTTTGTTTAAAGAGTGGTACAAGCTACATACCAAGCATGCCATCTTGGCAGAGTGAGGGCTCTGTTTAATGGGAGTGAATAGTAAACAACAGGGCAAAGCATCAACCAGAATTCTGGGTTTTCACATGTATATTAATTTCTGTGTTTCCTCCTGTGAGAAGTATATTATCTTATCAATATTAATATATTGAATATGCCAGAAAGGGTGAATCAGTTCATCTGGACACAAGAGTTTGATGGGAGAAATGTTTCACCGCTCATGTAAGAGGCTGCTTCCGTCTCAGCTGACTGCAGGTCACTCTCTGGCCAAGAGGACGGCATGAGACAGATGACTTGGTGTGCTAGGCCAGGACTTCACACATGCTTGACACACTTGACACGTTTTTCATATGATGAAAATTAGCCTGTTGGCTAAATCTGGCATATTCACATTATAAACATTCATTAATATGCACTGTCCCTATGAAGGGGATTATTATTATTATTATCGTCATCATCATCATCATCATTATTGTTATATCTTATAATGGCATTGTAATTCAGTGTTCCTCTTTCAATGTTCTATGCTATAAATTGTGTTTTAGTGTACGTCTGTCCGTCTTGGGAGAGAGATCCCTCCTTTGTTGCTCTCCCTGAGGTTTTTTCCCTTTTTTTTCTCCCTGTTAAAGAGACTTAAAGGAAGTTGTTTCTTATCCGATGTGAGGCTCTATGGAAAGGACTTTGTGTTGGTGTAAAGTCCCCTGAGGCACACTGGACCTCCACAGTCTACACCCATCTGCAGGCCAGTGGTCTCCCTTTCAGTAATAAGGATGTGAACATCCTTGGTAAGGGGGAAGGGAGGGGGTCAGAGAGGCCCTCTATGTAAAGAGGGAACGACCATCCTTGAACCAGGGGGAGGGGTGTAGGAATACATCTGTTGCCATCTTACAATGGTCTGATTGCAACTATTCCCCGATCCTCTGTGAATAGTACATATTACCATTGAAAGTCGAGTTAAATGTCAAGGTGATCTGCATATGAAAGTAATTATATGGTATTATCATTAACTCGGTCGCTATGCAGCTGTATTGCTCATGAGGGTGGGGATACCTGTGGTGAGCTGAGACTGAAGAGGTCACGTATATGAGGGATGAAACGTCTCTTTCAGTAAACGGCTGTGTCTGGATGAATTGATTCCCCTCCCTGTGATTTCCTCACGTGGATTATTGAGCATGCACAGACACCTGAATGTGACCTAGTGGAAATCAGTACTGACCCCCTGCCTTTCAGTCGTCGCCGCAGACCTCTTCTGTTCTCATGATGACTTTTTCTTTGCCGATACATTTCACGTGCAGTGACTTGGGGCTGGTGGCCTTTGATTCGAAGATGGGCGTAAATATCTTAATAGTTATTCACTTCCCTCTGTTTTAGTAAACCGCGAGTTCTCCCTCCAGTCATATTCCACAGCTGTAGTTCAGACGACTGCACATTCACAGATGGCTCTCTGATGTAACACATCTTGTTGTACTCGTTATTTTCACAGCAAATAAAGAAATCATCGGGGTCTGTTGCGGAATCACACGGTCGTAAATGGAGACGTTTCTTGGCCTGTTCATTAAATAGGAGCATATGTGAGGACGGACAAGAGTTCAGCAACAACAGTTGAGATCACCTCCAAAAGACAGCCAAACGACCGGAGAGATCCCCCCCCTCCGTCGGTACGTTCAGGGAGCGATGTGATGTGGAACAGGCCGGTCTTGATAGTCTGCTGGTGATTTGGAGAGGAGGGCAATGCCTTGCTGAAGTCTTGAGTCTCCCGTCGCAGTGGCATCCAGCACTGTTGACGTCTGTTGACTTTGTAGTTGCAGAGCTTGGTCATCAGAGATGGGGGCGGCTTTGCTCACCAGGTGGGGTGGTCGTATGGTAATCAGAGGGTTAGTGGTTTGATCCCCGGTCCTGCAGAAAGCATTTCAAGGTGTCCTTGAGCAAGACACTGAACCCCTAACTGCTCCCCGAGCGCCATATGTTGGCAGCTCACTGCTCCTATACAATAGGATGGGTTAAAATGCAGAGAAATCCAAATTCCCCCTGTGGGACTGATAAGAGAATCCCCCCCCATTTCTGGGCACTGCAGCTGCTCACAGCTCCTATACTATTGGATGGGTTAAGTGCAGGGGGCACATTTTGTTACATGTACACACAATTACAAATGAATAAAGTTTCTTCTTCTAGCAACCCACTTACCTCCGGTTGCAGCCTCTCCAGGGCACTGATAAATAAATATGGTAGGCATCACTAAGAGATGGAGAGGATGTCTTCATTTATAGGATAAATGTCAGAGGAACGTTTTACCATCAGACTGAACGGCTGTGCCGACTGGCAGCAGTAAACAGAATGTTTCTAGGGGGGTGTTAAGAATGTAACGCAGGCATCTTTGGGAGGCAAAGTGGGTAGCGGGGCTGTTTTTGTTTAACTTGGTGACTCTAATGGTGAGCTAAAATATTTACAATATACTTTCAGTCGCTTCATTAACCCCCCACCCCGCCGCTTGGCAAAACATACACAATCACCCAGGCTTTTAACATTTGACCTCGGATCTGTTGATAAAGGTCAACCCTACCACAAACTTGGTTCCGCCAGATCTGCTTCTCTCCTGGATACTCACGTCCATCTTTGGCTGCTATGAGCAAAACTCAATTCCACACAAACCGCGAATCAGTTTTCCCAGGAACATAACTTTCGATATGCCGTTAATCTTAAGCAATTTAACGATCACACAAAGTCATGTATGAAAGCATGAATCTGAAAGTATGATCTGTAAAGACTATGGCAAACCTGTCAGAAATGCATTTACACTTTCTTATTTGCCAGATAGCACCCCCCCCCAAAGCAACTGATAGCTGAGTCAGCGATTGGCAAATGTTTTCCGATCAACCCACAGCCACCTTGGTGCATCTTGAAGCACATGCACACACACACACACACACGCCAACACACCCTGCTGCCATGTTTTTGCACATCTGATATAATAATAGTACTGAACCAGCTCACCTCGTACAGTTATATAACCAGCGTTAATGTTGCTTTTGTATTACCATTTTTCCGCTGTGGGAAAATGTGTTTGTAGCACAAGATAGGATATTGAGGCAGGAGTGAGTGATTGGGGGCAGTTGCATGTCTGAGAGCTGTCCGCCCGGGCGAGCGGGTGTTCGGAATTGATTGTCTTGTTGTCAAAGTGCGCGAAAAGTTTTTGCGTCATTTCCGGCCAATCAATCTGGGTCGACCTGATTGAGTGCAGGTGGTGCAGAAGACGCTGCTCACCAAACAGGGCGGCTTAATTCCTGCAGCCCACATCAGGGAAACACGGCTACCTAACTTCCAGAGGCTGCTTTTCGACACATAAACGCAGTTTTTTTTCTTTTTGTTCGGTGGAAAGCTTGATCAGAAGGAAGATTGTCTGTGGCGTCCCGTAGCGTCAGGACACAAGATGGCGAGCCAGACCTAAAGGACCCAGTTTTCTCCCCCTTGTTCATCACAACAGTGAGCGACCCCCTGCGGCGACTCACTACCAGAGCGGTAGGAGAATCTAGATTGTTTTAATTTTGGACCGAACTGATTATGTCTTGATGCATGCTCAATAATCCAGGTATGGAAATCACAAAAAGAGGTGAATCAGTTCAACTGGATCAGAAGTTTATTAAGAAACGTTTCGTCACTCACCAGGTGACTGGTGAGTGAACTGATAATGATTATTTCTTTTCTTTGAACTGAGAGGACCTAAAAACTTACTTGAACGGAACACAATTGAACTGGCTAAAAGTGTCAATACTTTTTGTTGTTATTATTCTGAAGTGAAGGATTGGGATTGATTTTTGATTTGATTGTTGTATTTGAAGTATTTTTTCCTATACTTTTATAACTTCAGTAAATTGCCGGCCCCTACATATAAAGCTCACCGTCTCTGGTGTAACTATTATGTTGCTCTCACTCTTCAGAACCTAGAACTGGTCCAGTGCCATAGTTGATGTGACCCCAATGCTACATGTTGCCTTATGGAGGCTTTATGTCAGAAATATTCTAAACTGCGAAAAGTCCTGATTTACTGTGTGAGCAACCAGGGGGTATGACAAATAGAGGTGAATTCTTCAAATTTGAAATATGACGTGTGCCTGAAATGACGCCGCTTTTCAGTTCAAACTGGTCTATGGTATAGTGATGCTGTTATCATTGCCAGTTTTGGATACTTTTTGTGTTTTATGAACTTATTTTACATATATGCCAGCAAATAGGGCCACCCATTGTGTAGTGTTCTCTATCTTTACCTGAAAACAGATGGATGTTTTAACTGAGCATGAGGTCCTGAATAGCATCCAGCCCCAGAATACGGGTCAGAGAGCTCTGCTGTGTCTTCACGCAGGGTTAGGAAATGGCATGTCTTCGAGAGCTTTCTGGCGATTTTTCTTTTTCTTTCCCTGATTTCTTTCATCACTGATTTTCCCCTTTTTAACACACACACAGTCCATTTAGACAGGAGTTCAGAGGCCATTTCCCCCCAGGTCTATGAGATGTGGATGTCAACAGGCTTCTAGGTCGAGGTGAGACAGTCAGAGGAAACATGTTAAGCCAAGCTCTGCATGTGTACCACTGAACTACTCCACTATACCATGCAGAACAGAATGCTGTTGTTGTTTCTGGGTTGGCTAGTGTACATATCATCACTATACAAAGGTTTTGTCCCCATTTGTGTATTTTGAGGTAGTAGTGCCCCAGATATTACATTTAAATCTCTCAAGTATAAATGAGAGATGCTTAAAAAGGTTTTGTGCCAGCAAAGCATGAGCAATGGATACCGGTGAAAGATGAGAGCTGTGGCATGGAGCCCTTTGGTTGGCCACATTAAAGTCACTGTTTATTTGTCTGAAGTGCTGAGCCGATGCGTTGTTTGTTAGTCACATCTCTACATCTCAGTCAGCCCAATGCCTTGTTCTGGCCATGGAGCTTCTCTTTGGCATCATCTATGTAGCCTTGAGGATCCCACTCGGTCAGCACTTCTGCTCTCTCAAGATGAGCATTTCCCTCAATTGAGGATTCAAGGATGCATCAAAAGCAATCGCGTGAAGAACACTCAGTGGGATTCGGGACAAGAAGTGTGAACAGGGAAAATCTCAAAAGAGAAGAATCTGCGATGGAGTGCATGGGTGAAGGGGAGAAAGGGGGTGCGGAGAAGATGATGAGCTCAGAGGGGTGAGGGAAAATGGCTTTGGTGTGATGGAGGGAGCACAAAAAGCTTTTTTTCTCTTCTGCATTATGTTGTCTGCTTTGTCCAGGGTGGGGGTTGTGTTAGTGGTGTGGGCAGATCCAGGGGGTTTTAGGCAGTGAGGTGACAGGATGGGCCATAATGGGACAGCTGTCACCTGTCACCTTAAGAGGATGTACACCGTGTCAAACAGCAGTACTTTGCTGATGCTCCCATGAGGATGAAGTGGCCCCTTGAGACCACCCATGAGTTACTATGTGACTCGGCTAGCTTGAAAAAATGTTCTTCAAACAGGGGTGGGCGGACTGGAAACAAGAGGTAGCCCAGGAATTTATGGCCACAAATCTGATATACTAAATTCAAACTGACACAACATTGCAAATTTCCCCATGTGGGATTGATAAGGGAAAAATATTATGTTTAGACTAAAATGTAAAATGAGTAAACTAGTTTTCCAAGGTTTCACTCCCTATGTCTGTGCTTGCAGAAAACAAAGATTGAAAGTTGAATTAGGGGCCACGGTAACTCAGTGGTTAGCGTGTTTGCCTCGGGATCTGACGAGGCAGCAGGTTGGAATCCACTGTGTGGCATCAGGAAGGGCATCCGGCCTTGATCCCCCAAGCCACACTTCCGTCCCTGTCCACTCCACAACATGGGGACTAGTTGTGACCTATAAGACGGCCCTCTCGAGATTGAAAGTCAACTCGATTAATTACTTTTTAACTCTATTGTGCAGTGGCTGGTCATCACACACTCATGACTTTGACATCCTCAAGGCTATCCCTCTGTGACTCCGGTTCATCTGCTTGTTAAAACACATTATTTGGACTGTCTGGCGTGAGCAAAAGAATAGACCCGCCCTCACAGCACCAGCCCACAGGGTAAATTCCCAAACTTCCCTATAAACAGTCAGTCCCTGCCCTCAAATATTCCATGAGAGAAGGATTCCCAAAAGTATAATTATAATGTATTCCAAAATCTCACTCTTCCACTTCAATAGAGTGCTTTTGAAATGGACAATGACCGTAAAAGGAAACCCTTGAAATGTGAATGTGCATATATGCACCCCACATGCTAGTCGGCTACAGCACGCTTAAACGGACCACTGCGTGAACAAAGGCCCTTGTGCTCACACTCATCGAAACGGCTAACTAAAACCTTTTTCCTGACTCATTTAGGTTAAAGCAAGTACAGTTTCTCTTACATGGTACAACAGCATCTCTCAGAACACAATGCAACGAGCCAGTCAGTCACACGGTGATGGACAAAAATGTGTTATACATTTGCTGTGTCTTATATACAAAGATTCAATGACCTCTTGCTACTTCTGTTACATAGCCATTCCTCAGCTGCATCACATGGTGTAAAGAACACTTGTCTCCAGACAGCTACATAAATACACAGTTATGCAACTTCATATCGCCGGTGTTGGGTTTTTAGTCTAAAAATGTGCAACCAGCTGTCATTATGGACAATTATGGTTGGAAGACTGCACTTGGTTTACGTGCATACACCGTTATTTACATGTGCAGTTCAACCCTCAAAGTGGAAGTCGGCTATATACGGTGAGGTGTGCTCGACGAGGCTTTATTTCACACCCGTGTTAGCAGCTCTTGACCTCTTGGAGGATGGTATCAGGTGACCCTTAGCGGCTCATGCTCAACCATCCATACATATCGGAGACAAAGAGGCGGCGATCTGTGACTCACTCCCACTAAAGTATGCCCTCCAACTAGTCATCCATATGGAAAATGGATTGGAGGGCACTTATCGGGGACAGCAAAGTGTGACTGAAGAAATACTTTGGACAACCTGCAGTGCAGTTCCATCTCCGCTTTCCCTCCTCTCTTCCCTGTCGGTGTTTCGAACGTATGCGAAATGCTTTTCTCCAGACTTTAGTTTTCATTATTCATTTTCTTATGAAATTCGGTGTTGTCTGCACAGGGCCGCGATTCAAAGAATTCCACTTCCATTCAGTTACATTCCCAATAGTGAAATATTTTATTAATTTGATCACCAGCGGAGAATGCGTGTTTCTAGGTTAGCAGCGTGTTTTGCTAATCCTATTGGTCCAGCCGTGTTCTGAGCCGAAACAATAGATTTTTTTGATTCAAAACAGTCATCTTTTCACTCCTCTTACGCCACGACTTCATTTTCAGCCTCTGATTTTCGAGTTGTTATCCTCCGCCTGCTCATCGGGGCAAAAATTCAAGTATTCCAGGTCAGTGCTTCAAGAAAAAGTGTTGCTGTTTGATTTTGAGTATGTAAGACAAACAGACAGACCGGGACACACAGAGCTACTCATTATGAGGTGTCAAACCAGCATTTTCTGAAGGTCCCTTCATAGTTCTTGTCAGGGACTGTTGCCATAGCAGCACAGCCAGTGGTGGAGTGCAACGGTGCTCGTGTGTTTTCATGTTTGGGTTGACAGGCTAGCTGAGGTGGAGGCTAAGACCTAGAAGGAAGGGCCGGATGTCTGAGCTTGCTACTGTAATTATGGCCTTGGAGATACACACTTGGTTCATGACACGTCTGTGCTGGTGTTTTCACACAGAAAACGATCATAATGATCTTTTATGGTTTGTTTCCATTTACACCTGAGCCACCTGGGTGGGGTTGGCTACATAGTCAATGCCAGATATTGAAGACATATTCATATGTCATATTATGTAAGCATTGCATTGACTTTTTTCTAGTCAAATGATTCTGTCTGAGCAGCTCTGTTGAAGTAAGGCCTACTTGCTTGATATAAATGATGAAGGTGGAGTTCACTATGTGGCACAAAGAGAGTGTTTAGCCAGACCAAGCACAAGCATCCCTTTAACATAGACTCCTTTCTGTTGATAAAGTGTTTTTCCATTGTCACAGATTTTGAGTGTGACTGTCAGTCTGTTTGTGTTCACAATGTCTCCCCAGCCAGTTGCTTTTTGATTTGAGGTCAATCAAGTACTGCAGGCACTTTGTCTCTCATGGTACCATGAAACCCAGGCTTTGGTGAAGTGCAAGTCAAAATCTGCCCAGAAGTAGCACCTCGTCTCTCTCTCTCTCTCTCTCTCTCTTGCTCACTCTCATTCTATTTAATTGATGAAATGTTGAAATTTTCATACTTTAAGGTGAATAGAAGTTTAAAATAATATCAAAGCCAAGTCTGTGTCTCTGCACTGCATGCTGGGAGGCTGGTTGTGGGAGCGTGAGTGTGGATGGGGGTTGTGAGATTGGTGAGAAATTGGAAGTGTTTGCTGTTTGTTTTTCTGGGTTCCGCTGTGTCCCAAGGGTGCTGGCAGTGGGGAACCGGTGCAGATTTGGGAGGGGGTGGCTGAATGGTTCAACAGAGTGGAACACACTTATTGGGAGATGATGCACAATATATGGGCCTTCAGTCATATGTTGGCTGTTTTTTTTTTCAAAGCAGAGAAAAAGAATTTGTGGTTGACAATTCCTGTTGTAATTCAAAGTTATCTTCTTTTTGTCCCCCCTGTTATGGCAGATGAACTTGGTTTTGATGTGTTCTGATGTAACCATTTTGATTCAGTTATTTTTTTCACAGTCCTCTTCTAAATCACATTCTATTGTATCTAATATACCCCTTTACCATATTTGAACTCCCCCCGGTTTGTTTGTTCTCACTTTGATGTCACTTTTACAGACACACACACACACACACACACACAGACAAAACACACAGAAGCCGATCCACTCATCAGTCTTTCCAGATCATGCCCCAGGGATTTTTCCAATAGCCCTGACAGGAGATGAGATACCATCCCTGAATGGAAACTGTCTGTTGTAACTGTTGTAAGTAATGGTTCCATCTTTTGTTCCACCTGTTGGGGCACATTGGGCAGAAGGGGTGTTTGTTGGCTTCAGTTTTGCTTCTGAAAGCAGTGTGTTCAGGGCTGAGCGGAGACCTATTGAGGGATAGGGGCTTAAAATTCAAAAAGGGGCAGATGGGACAACATTTGTTAACATATTTAAACTTTATTCATATAGTGAATCACAGTGACCCTTATCCAAACAATATTATTATTAAACATATTGTTTTTGAAATGGTCATGTATAATTTTGCTCTATATTGAACATTTCAAAGATCACTCAAAGGGGCACTTTTGGTATTCAGGGTGAAGATGCAGGGGCTCAACACCCCCCCTCCCCCCTCTGTATGGGCCTGTGTGTGTGTGTGTGTGTGTGTGTGTGTGTGTCTTCCCACAGAAACTCCTCCCACATGACCTTCATACTGCACTAAGGGTAATGGGCCGGTAGCACCTTTGAAGTGCGTCACTCAATTCGGCACAGTGGATTTGGTCCTGCGCTTCAATCCTGTGGTCAGACTGTGTACATCACACATGCACACTTTCAGAGACTCTCACGTGACGCTGCGGTATGGAACCCATAAGCTGTGAGAGCTCACGAGTGTAACAGTCACCAGTGTCACCAGATTCCTCATGGCTCCAGGGGCGCTCAACTGATGCCACAAACTGACCTCTGTGCCTATGGAAGGGGAAAGAGATGAGGATTTTCCTACAGGGATCTATAAAGTGTATTTTATAAAGGGGCGGCATAGCTCAGTGGGTAGAGCGGTCGTCTAGCAATCGGAAGGTTGCAGGTTTGATCCCCGGTCCTGCATACAGTATGTCGAGGTGTCCTTGAGCAAGACACTTAACCCCTAACTGCTCCCCGAGCGCCATATGTTGGCAGCTCACTGCTCCTAGACAATTGGTTGAGTCAAAAATGCAGAGAAATCCAAATTTCCCCTTGCGGGGCTGATGAGGCAATCATGATTATTATTTAAACTGTCTTGAAAGCCTGTGTTCCGTGCTAATCACCAGATTCCTCTCAAATCATATATCCTGCTCTCTGACAGACAGCTACACTAAGACCTATGTCAGCCTGTCACATATGTCTCTCCTGAGCTTTCATTCCATGTCCATTGGATCCTGTCGACTTATCCTCCATCTCTTTCTGTGCTTTTTGTTCCCATGCGTTTGTCTAGAGGATTTTTGTTCCTCAGTCCTTCATTTTACACTTTCCTGCCGAAAGCATGTCGAGGTGTCCTCGAGGAAGACAATGAACCCCTAACAGCTCGCCGGGCACCATATGGTGACTTCCCACTGCTCCTATACAATAGGATGCGTTGAAATGCAGAGAAATCCCAATTTCCCTTTGTGACTGATGAGGGAATCCATTTATTTACTTAGTTATTATTATTATTATATACGATGGGTTAAATACAGCAAACAGATTCCTCTGGCCTCGGTTGTGTGCCACATAAAACAATCTATCTATCTTTGCCAATCTAGTGAAATGTGAAATTGTTGTCATGAGTAAAGTGAGTTGAGCGTGTCCACAAGTATGTTCAGTTGTTTGACTAAAATCTCACTGCACACAGTGAACTGCTGAAACTGGGGAAGGACGTAGGCCACTTGAGCGAAGGTTCTCGTGCTGATCACATGGCAATCATACATCAACACTTTACAAAAAGAAGCCTCTGTCCTCATTGTCCACGTCCAGACGTGGGACTGGCGTTTTCAGATTCAGTCACTTTTGGGATGCTTCCTTTGGGAGAAGAACCATTTTCAGAGGTTCAAAGGGCTGGTTTAGTGAGGATGGAAGGGCAGCATGGGAAAACATGGACATGTTCTCACATTTATCCATGTTAGCAGCTTATTGGAAAAAAAGGGGAAAAGAGGCCTCATGGTTGCCCGGTCGTCAGCACTGTTCCCTCACAGCAAGGAGGTCCTGGGTTCGAACCCTAAGCCGTCCCAGGTCCTCTCTGTGTGGAGTTCTCATGTTCTCCATGTCTGTGTGGGTTTCCTTCAGGTTCTCTGATTTCCCTCCGCCATCGAAAAGACATGCATGTTAGAGTTAATACTCCTTTCTGTGCCCCTGAGCAAGGCATCAGGGGGAAGAACCCGATTTGGTCCCCAAGCACCACAGCTGCTCACTGTGGCCACACAATAGGATGGTCTAAATACAGACAAACAAATTATATTGTAACCAAACATGGCCATGGCGGAGATGATAACGAAAGGAGCAGGTCACTCAGCTAACTGGATCCTCTGAGAGAGACTCTGGCAGCATCATGGATCCTGCCGAGTGTCATGCCCTCAATAGCTCATCACTGATCGCACACCAGTGAAACTAATGTATTACACACTCATGGCCTAGATTTCGGACACAGTTGATATGCTTGATTTATCCCAACCAAAACAGGCACACACACCATTAGTGGATGCAGCCCGGGGCCAGTGCAGCTGCCAGCCACTGTAAAGTCAAATAAACAGTAAAGCCCCTGATGCAACTGTTTCAAGTGTGCTCATGTGCTGGTGTAGCACGAGCTAGGAACAATTACACTCCCATTCACCCGCTTTAGCAATAACTAACAAGCCACAGTTGTCTCTGTTTGACCTATTGCACTGTAATCACATCGACTCTGGTTTTTTTCCCTCCTCCCTCTAAAGTCAGTGTGCCTGTTGGAGACGCTTTCATGTGAAAAGGCTGGTGGTGTCACTCCCAATAGAGTCCTCCTTTCTCCTCCACAATTATCCAAGGCTCTGGCTTTTGTTTCCCTCTTTAATTCCTCCATTCATTTGAATCAAACCTCCGTCTGTTGTTTTTAGTGCAGTCTTTATAGGAGTAAATGAATGGATTGTAGGTTTTAATTAGAACAAAACAGACCTCAGCTGAGCATAGCCACATCTCTCTCTCTCGCTCTCTCTCTCTCTCTCTCTGAGACACACACGCATGTGCAATTATTATTGTAACTAACAGGCAGACCCCAGCAGGTGCTCTGGCCCATACTCGGTTTGTATAACCAGGTCTTATGGAGGGAAGCAATTTCTCTGCATTATTACTTCCTGTGGTCTGCAGTTCTTTAATCTGGTAGATTGTCAGTACCCTGGGTTTAGTTTCACTTCTGTCGGATTATTTTACTGAATTCAGAATTTTTATCTTAAAAAAACAAAACATTGAGCCTGTAGAGAAGAGGAAACAAAATGTTTTGGGCTGTTTATTCATAGGTAACGAACTGATTTAATTGAGCCCCATGTATGTTAAGTGTATCCACATCCCTAAGCCTGTCTTTAAAATCCATTACAGCAACTGCAATTGATTCAAAACTTGCTTGGAAGAAACATGCTGCTATGAAAAACAACTTTTCCATATCCGTTAGATCAGTTTTATACACCTGCAGCTCCGTCCCATCTAGCTGCTCCCTGGAGTGCCGTGGGTGGGTTTAGATCTTTCCACTGAGACTGAACGTGAGAGAGTTGTGAACGCTAGAGATGAGTGCTTCTGCTGGCTTTATCAAAAGGACATCTTACGCTTGACGTTCGACAACGTTCTCACATCAAAGTAAATCCAAACTCATTTGTACAAGATGGCAGGAGAGAGGGCGGGTAAAGAGATGGATTCTTCAACAGCCCACTAGTCCAACTGATCCAGCAGCCCACTGGGATCTTCCCAGTATGCCCAATGGCGAACATACCACCGGATGCCAGTGGGAAAATCCTATATTCACTCCATCTATTTCTCTTTTGATCTCGCCCCATCATAACCAACTGCCCCCTTGCCCCCTCACTAGACCCCCTCCATGCCTGTGTGGCGGCACAGTGAGTGCAGTCTGCTGGAGGACAGCCTTCGGGCGTTGGCTCATGTGGAGTTTGAGAGTCGTCGTATGACTCATCACTCCGCTTGAAGCTTGTCTGTCATCAGGCGTTAAAGTCCGTGGCTTTCATGCAATTCCTGATGATCACCTGGCCAGTCAAAAATCCCTTTCCCATGAAGGAGGAATGTGTTTCTTTAGGTTCTCGGCTGCATTTTTTTATTTATTGAGAAAGTTACTGAAAGGGGGTCTCTGCAAAGACTCAACATGACAAGTCTGGGTTGTTAGTTTGTTTTTCTGTTGCATCTATGCGGCGCTAAAAGGGTTGGGGTCACATTGTGGGTCAGTCCCTCCTCTCACATCTGAAAAACATCTCCCACGTGACACCCCCCCCATCCCCACTTATGGGCCTTCCACAGACCAGGCGCGTAAAGGTCCACGACACCATCTCCAACTCATCAGCAAACGGCTGCGATCCCGCTGCCTCGTGTGTTCGGCTGAGATGCGCTCAGAGACACCGCCCCCGACAGCTCTTGAAGAGTCGAGCCGTCGAGATTTGTGGCCTATCACCACGTCCACCAGCGTAGGTTAAAAAGCCCAATAAGAAACAAAACAGCCGCTGGCATGTTGTGGTGAGTTCAGAGCTTCCCAGACTGGGCTGAAGCTGCACATGAGTCCCGTGTGTTCCCACTGACAGATAACACACAGCAGAGATCCTGTGTTTATAGAGCGCCTGTTTGCAGAAAGCTGCCCGTGTCCCTTGTTGTGTATGAAACGAGCCGAACACGACCGCAGAGTCCATCAAGCGTTTCATTGTTGCTGCGCCGAGAAGCTTTGGACTGCCCGTCTGTCCCTCTTCCACTCGGTGTTTAGAGGTGAGCCAGGCAGGGAATTTACATTCCGTCTTGATTCATGGTGGGATAAGAACGACGTTAGCTTCACAATGAAGGGCCGGTGCCAGTGTTCCGAGTCATGTCTGTTATTTTGTCTCGCTTTTCTCTTAGAATAGTGTTTGGGACCGAAGCCATTCGACATAAGTGAAAACATGAGACACGTTTGTTTTCTCTCTCTCTCTCTCCCTTTCTCCCTCTCTGTCTCTCTATCTTTCTCCCCGCCCCTCCTTCCCTCAGTGCAAAGTGCATCTTTGTCGGATGCACGTTGGGAAGCTTCTCTGTTGTTCCGAGAGCAGAAGACTGGTTTTCATGTACGTCCTCAGTGATGTTTTACGTGATGGCTGAGGTCCGCTAGGATTTGACTGAATGACAATCATTGCTCCAAATGAACCTTCCTTTCATTGGATGTCATCTCATGGATTGCAGCATTTTGTGCCGTTTTTCGGTCTGGTTCTGGAAAATAAAGCAGCGTGCGTCCCTATAAAGAGCCCTCCATCCCAATTTGGCAGTCGAGTAAACATAACAAGGCTGTTTAGGAACTCTGCATGACAAAAGCTTGACCTTGTTTTCAGTGGCAGCAGTTCAAACCGCAAACACTGGGTCACCGCAGGTACTCGGTCCATTAGCCCTCCAGACCTCGAACAGGAGCCTTGGCGTCGTTTGCCAGCTCATTGCCCTCAGGCCAGTGAGTTCCAAGCGGGCTCTGTCCCCATTCTTGCCCTCTCGTGTTCGTCTGCTGGCCTCCGTCTGCCCACTTGTTTTGAATCGAGACGTTCCCGCTCCTGCAGACGAACAGACCAAGGCTTGCCGTGTCCTCGCTGACTCGTCGCCACCCATCATCTGCTTTGGACATGTCCTGTCTTAAAATGTGCGTGTTCAGCACATGCATGTACAGTCCTTACAGGAAGCTCATTTACATGTGTGTATGTGCAGTAATGCTTACGTGTAGAGGAATACACGGTGTCTCCTCTCACAGCCCTTTACAACATCATGTCATCATGTACACTTTTAGATGTCGGGATTAAAACCCGAGTTACAGTCGTGATACTTTAGATGGAAATGAATCAAAATTAGCATTTATTTTTCTATTTTAAGCTTTTTATGATTAGAAAGTTATTTATTATTATATATTATTGATAAATAATACTTGGGACATGTGGTAGCTCAGTGGTTAGCATGCTCTCTTTGGGGACCAAATAGCCAGAAGGGGCGGGTTCGAATCCCCCGTGGGGCGTCAGGAAGGGCATCCGGCCTCAATTCCCTAAATTCTATCAAAGTCCCTGTCCACCCCCACAACGTGGGGCCCACGGATGACATGTTGAACAGGCCTCTCGTTATCAATAACTACGTATTATTATTTGATCCTGTTCTTTGAACTGATCAAATCACAGACATCCATCCGTCCGTCAACTGCTTATCTGAGACCGTGTCGTGGGGTCATGCTGGAGCCTATCCAGGCACTCTTTGGGGGCTAGGTGGGGGGACTCCCGGGACTTGAGCAGTTGGCGGTTCAGTGTCTTGCTCGATGACACCTCAACACGATTTCTGAAATAACCAGGGATCGAACCATCAATCTTCCGATTACTAAGACATTCCTTTATTAGTCCCACTGGGGGAAATTGCGGAACTAGATTTATGGTTTTTGATTATTTTTCTTCATTTTGAAGAATTATGATGATTTTAATTCCACCTAGAATGAAAGTGTCACCCTCATTAATTCATGAACTGCAGATGTGAAGCATAGCTAATCCATGCTAGCACTCGCCACATTGCTGGGATTGTGGCGTTAATCATTGAAGGAACACCAGGGGTTACTGGACCAGGAGCTGCATGGCGGCCATCCTTTCATCGAGACAGCTGTTAGTAAGCAGTGTGTGTTCATTTCTGGAGCAGTTACGATCACACCACAGGCCACAGTGCGGCTGCTCTACCACACAGGCCTTTTCAAGTTGAACCGACCCAGATTGAGGTCCCTGGTGGCTGCTTGGCCACACTGCATAACATGGCGGATGTTGGACTTTGCCATTGCCTTAAGATACGTTTGTCTTGATGCATGCTCAATAATCCAGGTAGGGAAATCACAAAAGAGGTGAATCTGTTCAGCTGGATCAGAGGTTTGCCTTCAGCTTAGACTGAAGAAGTCACCTGGTGAGTGACGAAACGTTTCTAAAATGAACCTCTGATCCAGCTGAACAGATTCACCTCTTTTGTGACTTAAGATACGTTGTATCATACTTTCGCTGTATCAGTAGTAGTTTGACTATTATTCCAAATGTATTTCCATGCTCAAGTTTGATGTGCTACTTGGCTAATCCCCCGTGCATGTGTGCATGTTAATGTGTGTGCGTGCTTACCAAACCTATTTCAACATACCGAGATGTCACTCTTGCCATTCGCTCCCCCTGGATGCAAGTTTATTTACTCCCAGGCTGAAATGCAACATGGCTGCCATAACAAAGATTCTATTATTATGCTTTACTGTGTGTCTTACAGGCCGCTGAGCAGTCATCGACTCCATGCCGGGCCTGGCTGAAGCTAATAAATCTACCCGCCGCACACAGGCCGCAGGCAACTTGAGCTTACCAGAAACGGCGCACAATGGTATTGCATATTTATGGCTTGTTTTATTACATTCGATTTAGAGGTGGTTATCTCTTTTATTCACAGCCTTGTGTCCAAGATCTCTCGAAATGAATTTGATGTATTAAACCCAAGGGAGGTGGCTGACCATGATGTTCACAAACAACAGACAACCAGAAACACGTGTATGCATGCATGCATACATCATACGTACATATAGATTCACACCATCGTCCAGATTGGAGATGAGATGCAGATCCTATTCTTTTGGCCTTGATTATATAAATCTGAACAAGCAGACTCATATTTGGTCATTGTCTGCCTAGTCTGAACCACTTCATGGATCACTCGGCACACTCCAGACCACACTGTTTACAATCTGTGTCCTAGTGGGAGTCCCACACACAGCAGTGTTTATGCTAGAATCCAGGAATAGAGAGGGGCGAGCGGCCGGTGACACAGCAGCCAGCCAGGCTTCGCTGCTGAGTAGCAAGAGCCGAGACATACTGTCTGCTCCGCTTTGTCGGCTGCGTGAGACGCCACAGCTCAGGAGGCGGGGCTGTCATCTTGTAATTGGAGATTGATGGTTTGATCCCCAGCCTCTGCAAAAAGTGTGTTGAGGTGTCCTTGAGCAAGAGACCCAACCTCTAACTACTGTGGCTGCACTCACTGCTCCTAAACAATAGGGTGGGTTAAATGCAGAGGACAAATTCCAAATTGGTCGTGTGGCAATGAAATAAGTCTTCTTCTTCTTCATATTCTACATGCTGTTGAATTTTTTTTTCTAAGTTATTAAAAAATAGGTCTTAGAGACTTGATTTAAAATTGTTTTGGCTAAAGTTGTTCTGGAATAAATATATCTGTGTGCAGTTTTAACTGCCAAGTTTTTTTAATGCCTTGTCTGCTTTCTACTGCAGATTTACCCTTGGGACTATTGAAGGAATGTCTTATCTTACAATTGAATGCCAATTGCATCCTTTCTTCTCGTTTTGTTTTTTAAGTTGGTTTGCCTCCTAAATGTTGCATTATTGCTTACTGGTGGATAAGAATTAAGTGGAAATTCTGTCTAATCTAAGTCAGCCACCTCTTCAGTAGATCAAAATATCTTCATTTCTGTAATAATCTTTTTTTTCCTTATTAGTCCCACAAAGGGAAATTTGCTATTTTCTGCATTCAACCCATTCTATTGTACTGGGGCAACGAGCAGCCACCACATGGGGTTCAGAGAGCTGTTAGGGGTTCAGTGTCTTCCCATGCTTTCTGCAGGACCGGGGATCAAACCTGCAACCTTTGGATCAGCAGATGACTGCTCTATCCACTGAGTCATGCATAACTCTTCATGCGAAGGCTTAAATGGCTAGCACAGTTAGTTACAGTATAAATGACCCTAAAGCCAAATCAGATTGAAAAAAAGAAATGCACATTAGCAACAATGATTTGAGACAAAAATGTAAGATAGGAAGTAAACTGGATCAGCATTGCCTCTATCTATATTGCCTCTATGCTAGGATAGAATCCAAAGTTTTCCTCCCCTCAGTTTCTATCTGTGTCTGCCTCTGTGAATTGCTAGAAACTCTAACCAACCCCCCAACCCACCACTGTTCTTTTGACACAAGCACAGACACACACAAACAAACAGGAGGGGGGGGGCAACTGAGCCCTTTGAGTCCTGACAGCTGTTCTGGTGCGATAAGGTACCAAAAACCCAAGGCTGGGGTTTATTTTATTTTTCTTTGTAAGCAGTCATAATCATGATGCGACAGAGGTTTTCAAACACATGGGGTGATTGTCACTGAAAATCCATGTTTATCACCCCCCCCCAAAAAAACAAAAAACATTTTAAGGTAAAATGAAGACCAGGGTATAAGTCCAAATGTCCTGTACAGCTGCTCTATGAGAGAGAGCGAGAGAGAGAGAGAGGCGCCACCTCCTATTTCCAACATGGTGACAGTGATCTATGTCCCCTAGTGGGCAATACAGTTTGTTTTTCTCCCCTGGTTCTTTAATCTCAGATATCCTATAAAGATGGAATACATCAGTCCAAAAGGAACCTGCATAGCACTCGATCAAAGACACCCTGTTGGACACTCAGTACATTATTCTTGACTGGGCCAGCGAGCTGTATGCTGAATTCACACAGTAACATCTTGTGATGCTGTAATTCAATGCGCTGAAACGGTGGCAAAATCAAACCTCCGCGCTGTACAAGTACAAAGGAACTTCTCAAGCTGTTTGATGAGAGACCGTGTTGTAGTTTCAGCTTGTATTGATCAAGTCAGGAAGCCTTCGGAGGTCAAAGTCCAGAGCACGTCAATTGCACCAATCAGCAAATGGATGTAAAGTACATCATATTATTGACTTAGAGGCAATGCAGCTATTATATTGCTATTGATCGTGAGGGGAGATATGTAGAGAATTGTATGAATCCTCAGGACTACTGATCAATGGTAGACCGATCCTGTTTTCTTTCATCCCAAAGTTTTCTGAGGTCATCCTCGTTAGTGGTCACTCGGGTCAAGTCTGACTGTTCTCCTTCGCGGTCTTCAGGTGGGCGTAGAGGCTGTTTCTGGAGCCATATAATGGAAAGATGCCTGTGTGTGGCAGTTTTCTACATTGAGAGGCTGATGCAGCTGCAGCCACCACATGATCCTTGGTAGGGGTTGGTCAGAGTCTAATGGCACAATTGCGGACCAGCCTCCGTCTCAGCCTTCATCTGCCTTCACTGCTGTTGTGTCCTGGAGACATCTTCCACCAGTTTTGCCGTTGGACTCTTGTTGGATCACGCTTTGTCTGGAACCTCCCTCTTGACCTTTCCACCTTGGGTGACCCTACCAGGAGCCAAACTCTGGACGACATAGCTCGTGGGATGATTAGCACCTCCTGGCTTCTCTGCCATGGCATGGTGGTGATCCAGGTGGAAGGCACATCTGAGGACCACCACCATAAGAATGAGACCAAAGCAAGATGAGAGTTCCGATATTAAGCGCGTGTATTTTCTTTAGCAAGTAACTAGGTAAGCTTTTCTAGTGCTCAGTTAAATATTAAGTCCATAACAAGTCCTTTGCTAAGGGGTTAGCTGTCAGGGCAAAGGGTCATGGGCTTTAATAGTGCTTTGTTGACATACAGTGTAAATTGGTGTGGTTACTCATGTGCATGTGTTAAATGGACCACAATCTCTCTGGCTCCTTAAAACATCACCAGAGAGGTCTGTTTTACATGTCACGGTTAGCCCCCACATTGTGGGGATGGACACAGACTTAGATGGAGCTTGGGGGATTAAGCCCAGATGCCCTTGTTTGATGCCCCGTGGCGGATTTGAACCTGCTGCCTCTGGCATGTCAGTTCCCGAAGCGAGCACGCTAACCACCGAGCTGCCGCGGCCCCTCCTTAATACATCACCAAACCTGCTATTGTACTGATACAGATGTTTGAGCCCACTTTAGAAAATATCTAGTTGTACTGAAAAAAAAACAAGTCTCAAAGCAAAGATATATTTGCCGTATTTTGTGTTTACGTATCAAAGAATGTTCAAATCTGAAGATGATGATGTGGGGGTTGTAGTAGAATGCACTCCGTCAAGTCTGGTGTCTGGGTTTAATCCCCTATGCTCCATAAATGTGAGCTAAAGTAAAGTACTTTGGTATAGTATAGTATGGTATAGTAAAGTACTTTGAATAGTCAATAGACTAGAAAACCCCTATATAATAATGAGTCCACTTGCCATTTAATCTGCAAATAATAATATTAATAATAATGATAATAATAATTCACAAGGCTCGTCAAGGTGTCCTAGAGAAAAACACCGAGCCCCTAACTGCTCAAGCCCTGTGATGGACTGGCAACCTGTCCAAGGGTGTTTCCCCACTTTTACCCCCTAGGAGCACTGGGATAGGCTCCAGCATGACCCCGTGACCCAATGTCAGATAACCAGTTGATGATGGATTGATGGTTAATATTTCCTTTTTTAGAAACGGTGCATATTAATGGACATTTAGAGTCAAATTAAAATACGACAGATTTATCCACCAAGCTAATTTTCATGTGTTGTCCTGGTTAGGAGTTCAGTGTCTTGCTCCAGAACACTTCAACTAGCTTTCTGAAGGAACCGGGGATCAAACCATCAGTCTTCGGATTACCAAATGACGGCCATACCTTATGAGCTATGCACCCCTGAAGGTAACTATCTTTACTAACATTTAAATTTGACTTTGACTTTCTGAATATATTAAAATCAATAGATGGAGTCGACTGGATCTTCTGATATTCCTCAAGGAGGCCTGCAGCCTCTTGATCCATTATTTGACGCGGGAGGACAAATCTGAACAAAGCCTGAATAACAACTGGAGTCCCCACCGTCTCTGAAGTCATGGGAAGATGAACTCCCACAGTGAGGTTCTGGATTATATCATACTGCTATGATTTATGATGACTGTGTGTAGGGGAGTCAGATGTTATTTGTAATGTAAAGTTGTCACCGTGAGCTTCATATGAGCTCCATACTGCTTTGCTGAAGGCCATTTATTTCTATATGTGATCTGCAGATAACGCATCTCATGGTTGCAGCCAGCAAATGGAGAAAATAGAGCCATATGTTGATGGATAAGCAAACCACCCTCCACCCACCAGTAGGCCTCTTTCCATATCATTTATCTTTCCAGGCCCAGTTTAGTATCAGACTACTGTCTGTATGATCACAAAGATATCTCAAGACATGCGCGCAGAAACACTTACATCCAGGCCCCTTATTTCAGCCCCCCCCCCGAATCGCAAACCCCTGATGTTCATTCATTTATCGCCAATTACTTTTCTCAGCACTGGTGGATGGTGAAAAGATCAAGGCTTAAATATCAAATTCACTGGGCTGCTTATTGAGCGTAGTGTTCCTCCGTCCCTGCCCGGTGTTCCCGCATTGATTGTCAAAAGGCGATGCTGCTGATCCATGAAGGCAACATGTTGGCATATATTAGAGCCATTTGAGCCAATTAGAATGATGTATGTTTGGTCGGGTGGCAGTTGGGGAGACTGCGACGCGCTTCAGTGGACATGCGCTCCATCATTTGTCATAGTAATTAGAAAAACATCACATGCCATAACGTTGGAGGAGGGGATGAGTGTTTAACCCACAGCACAAAACATAAGCTGTCATATTGCAAACAGACAAGTAAACTCTCTCCTGCACACACAGAAAAACCAATGAAGAGTTTTTAACACTGATTTATGACGAGTATTTCTCCCGAGCACTTGTCAGCATTCATCTTCTTTGTAAAGGGAAAGACATCTTATTTGCAAGTCAAATTGCAGATCATTTATTTGCCGTTATCCAGACCTGGGACACTTCCACACCCTGCATCATTATGACAAAGCCTCTGGGATCAGGGAACAAAGGGGAGCCAACTTTACATCCACATCTGTAGGGGGCGCTGTGATTCTGGGGGTAACCTGGATTCGTGGATTTGAGTGAGGGTTACAATGCAGTCTAAAAGCAAGCTTAAGCCAGGCAGCCAAGCTTGGCAAGTCTATTTCATAGATGGTGGGTTGAGGGAGAGCTGTGCATCACTGTGTGCACACACCCACGTGTGTGCGTGCGTGCGTGCGTGTGTGCGCGCGTGTATGTATCAGCGAATGTTCACATCCTCTTGCACTCTTTGCTTCTTTCTCCACTAGTTCTATGAGAATTATAAATCATACTTAAATCTCCAGAATCACACACATATTAAATATAAACCGGTCTGATATGTTATTCTTAAACTACACAGATTTACGCATGTTTGTGTATGTTCGTGCGCGTGTTTGTCAACAACTCTGTCTGCACATGTGTCTGTGAAACCATGCACATAAGGGTTTGTGTTATTTGCGGACCATGTGTGCTGCCTCCAGGGTTCAAAGCTGGACAGGGAAGATAAATACGAAAGCCCACGTCTACCTGATAGCCTTTCAAACATGTGTATATGAATATGTCCATTCCCTCACAAGGGTCTGAAACAAATGCAGAGAAGAACGCTCCCCGCTCGCGTGACAAAAGGTGAGGCAATATGTGTGTGAATGCAGATGTGTGCAGGAGGGGTCTCTGCACAGTGTTCTCCCCGCTGTTGGCAGAGACAGGGGAGGTTTCCACATCACACTAAGAAATCAAGAGAGGCCCAACAGTCATGGCCTGTGTCTGAGTCCAGCTGTCTCTCCATTTATCATCCCTTCTTTTTTAGTTTCTTTCACCAGAGTCAAGTTGAAGGATGGAGGCAGTGGGAGGGCGTGACAGATGCTCTCCTGGACAGATGCATTGTGTGACTTAATCTGCTTGCATGAGACACACCAGAGAAAGACAGAACAGAGATGTGAACAGCAGATGAATAGATAAGCTGTTTTGTTTCAGGTTTGACTCCTAAATTGTGTCAAAATCCATTTCAGAGAGAAATGTGGGATATAGGTTTTCAGAAATTCACATGGAGGGAAAACGTGCACTTTTGGTTAACGGAAGTTTTAATTGTTAGCGGGCCATGTCGATAATAAGCTAAGGTTAGATAAGATAAGTTGTGCCACACCAACAAAGTGGAAAGCAGAGGAGTGTAAAAAAAGGAGAAATATCAGCTAGGAGGATTATTACAAAATAGAAACCAGTGATGTATTAATACATGTCATTGTCTTGAACTGTAACTGTTTGTATGTGTATGTATGTATATGTGTTTGTATGTATGGTTGTATGTATATATGTGTGTATGTGTGTATATATGTGTGTCTGTGTGTGTGTGTGTGTATGTGTATATATGTATATATATATATATATATATATATATATATATATATATATATATATATATATATATATATATATGTATGTATATATATATATATGTATGTATATATGTTA
>OMLC01035945.1:0-19149 GCA_900302585.1 Regalecus glesne
AAGAAAGGGAAGAGACAGGAATGCAAACAAAATGTACTCAAGATTGCAAGAAATTTCTATTCATCCCAAATGTGAAAAGACAAAATCATGATATTAACAGGAAAAGCATGCAACAGGTGACTGCACCCCCAACCAGTCACAAGTGCCATCCGAAGCACCACAGAGATGTGTGGGAACAACTGAGCTGGCAGAGCATCCTGGTTAAACAAATTAAATGAGTTGCATTTACACACACGGATGAGCCTGGCTATGTTTGACTCTATCCAGCAATACTCACACAGAGATCTGTTGAGATCAAGGTGCTTCTCAGTCTCGGATACTTTTACCTTCCTAGTTCCGTGATAGCTGAAGAAATGAGCTGCAATAAGATAACTAGCCAAACACAACTTCAGCATCAAAGCTCAGCAAGAGCCTCAAACATCCCTTCTGCAAATTCCTTCTCCCAAGTAGAGGTTGAGAAAGGTGGCTAGAGGAAGGAAAACGTAGGTGATGCAAAGAGTCAGAATGGGAGAATTTGTATTTTACCAAGTCAACTGTCAAAGTGAGCGGTAGCAGTCCTTTTGTTTGGAAAGGGAAAACATATGGTGGGAAGTGGCCAGAAACGGATGACTGGAAACAAGGGGCAATGTCCAAATCATTTTATCTACTGAATACACCTTGGTAACAGTGGTGTAGGAATACAACCAACAAGGCAATGCAAGTAAACAGCAACACGATGGCATAGACGACCTTACGCACAGATGTGAAGATTGCAAGGATACCATTAATAGACTCTGCTGGAAGAATAACCAAAGTTACCTCTGCAAGACTTAGTAAAGTGGGCTGCAGAGAGATGCAATCTGAAGACCAAGAGAAGACTGTTTGTGTCGGGTATAAAGTGTGCTGGACAGGCATGTTTCAGCAACTTGGAGGGCTGGAGTGATGTTAGAGGAGAAGAAAAGGTAGTCATGGAGATTCATTCTTATAGTGATCTTAAGACATGAGTGAGAAATCCCAAATTCAGGCAGACTCCCAAGACAAATGGAAAGAGAAAAGGGTTCATGCTTGATCCATCTTTTTTTTTTTTTATCCAACACCTCTATTGCCCATTTCTCCTTTGCAGCCATTAGGCTATAGCTTACCCCTACGTTTCCAGCTGAGCAGGGCAGCCTGCAAGAACTGCAAAGCTAAGGTCAGTACAGACACAGCAGAAGCAGCGGACCTCCTGCCATGGAACAAGCTAGAGTACAACATTGACTGCAAGATACCTGGGGAGAAGGAGGGGACAATGAATGTGTTAAAATATGCTTCCCCCTGCGTAGCCTTTAGAAATTAGCATGGAGAGAGGGCCAATGAAAACACCCAATGGCATCACAGAACTTTCAAAAGCACCACTTTGCTGTAGCTGCACCACAATGATTAAGACCATCCCAAATGCACCATACAAAGGGGGTAAACGCTCCAGGGTTTGATTAAAATGGACCAAATGTGATATGTGAAAGCACTGAGTTTGCAGAGCCATTCCTGCTACCCAGATGTTTCACTATAGGACAGCGAAAAGTGAGAAAAGAGCCCATGAAGGCTAAAGACCTTCTGCTCAGTGTCTCCACATGTACACAATTATACCTGCTGAAGAGAATTCAGTTACTTCCCCTTTCTCCCCTTCAAATATCTCGCCTGTTTTCCTCTTCTGTTAGCGCTAACAAATTATGGCCTTCCTGTAAAAAAGAAACCTAACCCTGCATGAATTCTTCAATATCCTAGAGGTTAGTGGATCACAAGAGCAGGTCATTACAACTGGCGTTGAGGTGTCTGAGGCTCTGATCTTTCCACTGCTTTGCTAATGAGCTACACATTTCTACAGCCAATGTCTTCCCATTTCATTCAGCCACTTTGCAATGAAAAGAGCATTTGTCTAGTTCCTCTCTAAACACAATGACCACTTTTTTTCTTGACCATCACTCAAAACTTCCTTGATAGTCTGCCAAAGCTCATCTTTATAGCGGTCTCACCTGTCTTGCCTTTGCGGCTCTTATCCCTGCAGTAGATTGTGGAGGGTGAAGAACTAGCCTCACTGGCTACAAGTCCCTGGTCAGGGGCCTGGGAGCGGACAGGCCCATTGGCTCTAACTGGGGAGGAGGCTTTTTTGGAAATGGGGTAGTGGGTGGTGAGAGACTCCTTCCGGTCAGAATGGACACATTCTTGGCAGCAGTGACAGACTTTGATCATAGTGGTTTGGGTCTGGGCTGGATGTTTGGGGCAGTGGAAGTCCTGATCGATGAGCAGTGTGCTGTTGCTTGGAAGAGTGCTTTGCTCTGAGATGGTGCTTTCTGTAACAAATAACGTGTACATGGATTCATCCTTTTAAAATGTGGTCATATCACTTCTAATGCAACACAGTTCATATTATAGGTTGTATGCAGCGTGTAACTTATGATTAGGTTCTTAACAGATTTATAGGCTCTTAGAGTGAGTGGATCGCTGCCATCTTTCCAACAGTTGCCATCTTCAATGAAAAGGGGCATGAACATGTGCTTTTAATGAAATTGTTGAGCAAAACTGTTTTCGTTGACATCAGAGCAGGGATTTACCTATGGGGTCTGCATCCTCATCCAAACCTGCACAACATAGAATGAGACAACTTTCAGCAACTGAGAACACATGACTGAACAAACCAACGAGATATTATCCCATTCTCACCGTGTTCATCAAGTTATGTTTCTCTTCGGAACGACCAACTTCCTTTTCCTAACTTTTATTGCGGTCTTATTACTACTTTGAAACATAAATATGCCTTATATCTCTAATATACACAAGTACTAAAAAGCAACACACTCATACTACAAGTGGCACAATGAGCAACCGTCTGATCCTGCGGAATAAGTAACTCAACCAACATGTGAGTGTGGGGGGGGGGGCATTGGAAAAGAGGTGAGAGAAAGCTGCATACCCCAGAACTTGTCGACCAGAGTCCTCTCCTGAATGGAGGACTCATTCAACATGGAGGATAGCAGTGTGGCATCAGAGGCCACGCTGTGCAGGCTGCTATTGTGCAATGACTGGTTCAGCTGTTTCTGGGGGGTCTGATAGAGAAGGGACTGGGAACAGGAGACTGAGTGCTGCTGGGAGCGTCGTGTTGTGTGTGACCTGGAAGACACAAGGGGGGGAGAGAGAGAGAGATGGTGAAAGGCTGATGATAAAACGAGCCTGAAAAAGCAGATTGGAATGCTGCTGGTCTCCAGAGTCAAAAGTGCTCACCTTTGATCCTTTCTGGTTGATGCTACAGTGCTGAAGGAGGGATTGCTGCAGGGCAGGCTGTGGTTTAGGAGGCCATCTTCCCTATAGGGACCTGCAGAGGTGTGGAGACGCAGACTGCGCCTGGACATGATGGGAGGTCGAACCGTAGGGACGATCTGCTGTTCCCTTTCTGAATCCAACACTGATGGTGAGTAGCTGGAGCTGAGAATCACAGGAGGAGAAGCAAGAAAAATAAATGAAGAGCATGGGAAGAGGAGAAAAGCAGGATCAGCTGAGAGCATCGTAGCGACTACTGGTCTCATAATATGGATTGCCAGTTCATCATTTAAACAAAAATCTGATTGTGACTAAACATTTGACCTTTCATGCCCCAGATGTTCTTCCAGGGATGGCTGGGGGCAGCTGTCTACTAATCTGAAAATTTGGTGGTTCGATCCTCAGTCCCTGCAGAAAGTATGTTAAAGTGTCCTTAAGTAAGACACTGAACCCCCTAACTGCTCAAGTCCTGAGATGGAAAGGTGACTTGTCCAGGGTGTTTCCCTGGCTTTCACCAGCGAGCGCTGGAGTAGGCTCCAGCATTACTACACAACCTGACATTGGAAAAGCAGTTGACAATGAATTGAGGTTCTTCCAGGTCCCTGTGGGATAGTTCCCTTTTACAGACCATATAGCCTGTGTTAAATTTAGAAGTTACCAGCTCGGGGAGAAAAGTGTTATTATAGCACCGGCGTTCAATCCATAGCATTTCCCTGACCCGGCTCAAAAGGAAGCAGCCGCAGCATTCCGAACAATAAAACACCACACAGGACAGGAAGAAGACACCTTTTATAACACACAGAAGTCTAAAGTTGGACCCATGACAGCAGAGGAGAGAAATCTTCTACCACGCAGTGGGTCACTGGACTTAGCCTCAAATTGAACGCTATGTGAACGTGTTGGAAAGCTGCACTCACACAGAGAGAGAACTAAGTGACCCTGGCATTAAAGCTTGCTCCATATGCTCTGCCCAAAGCTGACCCGGATCATGAGAACCAGCCTCTAAACTGTGCCAGGGAGGAAATAGTCTCCCACCCTCCACAACCAGTTGAGCAATCGTTCAATAGAAACACAGCTATTCAGACTATTGACTTTTGGAGTCAACTAGCATGCTACGATCCCTAAATGCAGACTCGTGGAAACAGCAGAATGAGAAACGGTGAAACCTGCACCATGCTTTGGCTGACTTCCCCCACAGCTAGCCATGCACAACAATGAAGGCTTTCAACACAGCTGTTGACAAGTTATATAACTTTGAGTAGAGGTGAGCCTGCGGTTTGAATAGGAGAGCACACAGGAAGTAATGTGAGGAAAAGAAAACAGGATATACACACAGGTCTGTCCAGCCCCAGCTCTCTAGAGGCCCCTCTTCGTCAGGAAGGCTCATTCCAGGGAGAAGCACTGAGCAACGATGTTACGCCAGCCCACGCACAGAAAAGATGCATATTGTAGATACATAGCGAGCCCTGCAGCAACAGAAGAGATTGTGGACCTTCGCCCTACTTGCAGTCCTGGTGATCTCCTCCTATCAGCCCAGTGAACAAAGGAGCAGCTTACCGCCCTCCTCATCCTCCTCCTCCTCCTCCTCCTCCTCCTCCTCTGCACCTGCCCACTCTTACAACTTTCTTAGTCGCTGCTTAAGCAGCTCCTCCTCTCCTAATGCTGCTCCTGCTTCTACTCAGGGTCCCTTGTCCTCCTATTTCAACATGCTCCCCACTCCAAGCTTCTTAACCACTGTAAAAAAGGCAAAGTAGAAATAAAACTGGAAAGATGGACTTGTTACGAGACATCTAATGGTCTCATTGATACTCATGTATGATCATCTATACCGACAGCCACTTGGACAAACTCTCAAATACTCTCTATTGTTTTGGAAAACAGGGGAAGAGGCTGGATCCACACACCAGCGGAGTGTCCCGATGAGTTTCCTGCCTCACAGGTAAGAAACTGTATCCCTCCATTGACATGCCATGATCAACCTTTTCTGGATTACCCAGGAGCCTTTATTTGAGCCAATTATAATCTGCTAGTCTGCTGCCATTATATTTACTGTCCACCTGAGGGTGCAATCTGCCCGGTGGAGAAGGCCTTACCACCACCACCACCACCAAGACAGGGGCTGCAGTTGAGTCAAGAGCTGTATTACTAAAACTCCCCTCGAGCCACAGGAGACACTGATAACATTGTCTGAAGCCAATAGGGAGGGGATTCTACTTCCACCTCACTCGCCCAAGCACCCCTCACATGTGCTCTCTCCAAGGAAAGGGGGAAAGTGCATCGTCAAGCTCACAAGCTCATAATTGGGTCTGTCCATTGGTTTGGATTTGGATCAGCCACCAAACAGGACAGGGACAGATTTCAACGGACAGTCAGGTCCGCAGAGAAAGCCATCGGCACCAACTTGCCCTGCATTTAAGACAAATACACGTCCAGAGTCAGGAAACAGGCAGCCAGCATCACTGCAGACCAAACACACCCGGCACACAACCTGTTCCAACTCCTCGCCTCTGGTAGGCGCCACAGAGCTCTGCACACTAAAACAACCAGATATGAAAACTGTTTCTTTCCACAGGCTGACATTCAAAGGAACCTTTAACAATGTCCAGTTCAAACCATATCTCCTCAGTCATGTCCATCTGCCTCAGGCATGTGCCAGTAACCTGCTAACATGAATTTCAATATCTCCGATACCTTCTCTGCACTATCATGTTTTATCATCTCTTATTTTGGCCTGTATATAGTCCATCATTGTAAAGATTGCTGTGTTGTCATGCTATGTAAAGTACCCGTGAGAGCCATGAAACCCAAGTCAAATTCAATATACGTGAAAACCAACATGGCCATTAAACTGATCCTGATGCTCTTTTCCAAAAAAATATTGAAGTACAGTTACAGCAAGTCCATGCTCCGGCTGCTGTTTAATGTTCCAACCTATCTTATCCAACTCCTGGTCCCATCTTCACACCCACACTGGGGCATCCACCCCTTGTTAACCGCTTATCTGAAGTCAAGTTGATGGGGTTATGCTGGAGCCCAGCTTAGTGCCCGTGGGCCGAAGGGCAGGGAAATACCCCAGACAGGTCGCCATTCCATCTCAGGGCAGGCCCAGGAGATTAAGACCAGACGCCCTTTCTGATGCTCCGTGGTGGGTTCAAACCCACAGCCTCTGGCCTGGTAGATCCTGAAGTGCCTGCTCTATCACAGAGTTACTGTGGCCCTCTCACACCATGCTAATGTCCTTATATAATCACCAAGGGTCTAATGCAAACCACTTGAGCTTGGAAAGTGTGCAGTGAATCAGCATTTTTTTTGCTTTCAGTACAGTGCAGCACATCAGGTCTACAGTGGATTTTTACAAAGCAGCATCACTAGAATGGAATGAGTGGCTGACAAATTGGGAAAAACTAGAAAATAATCCTATATGACAGAAGATAGCATTTGATGACACGGACAAATTATGCACCGATGTACTTCTACAAAACACTCCCCTGCAGTGCGTCACTGGCTGCTAACCCTGTGTGTGGAGGTGTGGAGGGGGTCTTAACACAGCAGCTCTGTTTTAGACACAGGACATCTCATAACATCATGTGCACTAAGGAAGCATAACATACTGTCAAGTTCTAAGCATACAGTATCCCTCACAACTGGCTATTGTTGGTCTCTCTCTTTTAATTGGTGCCAATATCAGGCATTGATTCTTCTGTCCACATCAATGCCTGCACACGGACAGAGAGAAATCACTTTCCCTTCATCTCAAAGCTTCAGCAAAGCCATTTTACAGAGTCACATTCGTACCCAAGCACCAGCCACAACACAGCCTGCAAGTCCGTGAAGGTACACTGACCATCTGTCTAAGCCTTAGCACAGGGTGCACACTAGTTAAGCTGGTGGCTTACCCACTCACCTGCAGGAGTATGTGTAGCCGGTGTCGGTGGTGTGTGCAACTCTACAATGGAGTGTTCCTCCATGGTGACATCAGGCAACAGGATTTAAGCTTTTAGTAGCAAGACTGATAGAGCCAGACCAGGAAACTATTAATTCTCCAGTCATTCATCCCACAATGCATCTCTCTCTCGCTCCCTTTCTCTCACACACACACACACACACACACACACACTCCAAAGCTTCCTCTCTTCCAAGATGGCCAGTCACTTTCTGACACAGCCAGCCAGATAAACTATAGCTATTAAAAGCCTAGCCTAAACTTCCTTTTTCGATGTCTTTATCATTTCCCAAATGAAGTTCACTAAACAGAGCGTGTATTTCTCTCTATGGAAGACATAGATCTTGATACCTTCGGACAGAATCTTCTCGAAGAGGAAGATGCTTTTCCAAAGCCTTCTAAGGAAAGTCAGCTGTCTAAATGACACATAAATAAAGACTGACATGGTCATGTCTGTGGCCAAGCCAGGCCATACCCAGACTCAATGACACAGCCACTGTTGTCAAAGAGGTGGATGAGGAAAACAACTTGTTCCGTTTACTTCCAACTAATCACAAGCAGAAAGTCAATATAGTGAGAGGTCCATTCTTATGTGTCATGATTAATCCCTATGTTGTGGAGTTGGACATGTACTTAGATGGAGCACAGGGGATTAAGGCCGGATGCCCTTCCTGATGCCCTGAGGTGGGTTTGAACTTGCAACATCTGGCTTGTCAGTTCCCAAAGTGTGCACTCTACCACTGAGCTACCATGGCCCCATAATCACAATTATTCTAATGATCTGTTAACTACCCCTCCTCCATTTCTATCTGTGGATGTCACTCGTTTTTCTAAAACCCACTGTGTATGAACAGGCGAATTCACAAGGAAAGGACTATGTTGATAGCACCACGAATTGTGTGTCACTTGCAATCTCTACCTGTCCTGTCTCAAGGTCCGATTTGCAAAAGATATTGCATTGATATTACAGTGCAAATATGCCTGTGCAGTTTTGCAATTTGCCCTCGTTTTGCCCCCGATTGCAGTTATCCATGCTACAAAGTATATAGGGTGGCTTTGCACCAAGAACACAGTAGACAAGTTCAATATCATCAAATCTCATTCACTGGTGGTCATTCGGGATTGAGTGGGACTGTCCCCCTCCTAGGTCCTGAAGAAATCCTTCCTGGGTTTCTGTGGGATGTCTGTGTGTGATTTTGTTTAATGTGGGGAAAGTAGTGGACAGAAATGCACCACATGGTCCTTGACAGATCTGGGTCAGGATCCAGTTTCATGTTGTCCAAGATGACTGGGAGCCAATATATGCTGCATTCTTCCTAGACTTGTGATGCTTTCCTAAAGTCAGCCATCCGCCATCATCTGTTCTACCTTTGAGGTCTTGGTAGGATTGCTCTTTGTCAGGTACCTCCTCTTTGACCTTACCACCATCGATGATCCTAGAGGAGCAAAGCTCCAGACGGCATTGATCTTAGGATCACACAACCTTCTCCACCATAACAAGGTGGCAATCCATGTAGAAGCATCGCGGTGGTTGGCATTGTCACCTCACAGAAGCAGGTCCTGGTTTGAATCTCATACTAGGTCCTTTGCGGAGTTTGCATGTTCTCCTCTTGTCTGTGTGGGTTTCCTCCTGGGTGCCCCAGTTTCCTCTTACCATCAAAAATACATGTATGTTAGTTAATAATCCTGCCTGTGCCCCTGGGCAAGACAATAGGAAAAAGAATTGTTGTAGTGGTCCCCAGGAAGCTGCAGCTACTCACTGCTCCGATACAATGGGATGGGTTAAATGCAGAGAACACATTTCGTTGTATGTATGCCCAGTGATATAAGCAAAGCTTCTTCCTCAGCTGAGGCTCAGATCATTGGCTAATATAAAAATGATGCCTGGTGTCTTTTTTACGCAAATTGCTGGAATCATCTGACTCAGTCAGTTGAGTCATCTGATTTGATTTAGTATCAGTCAGACATCATGCTAACATACAATTTTTGAGCCTCCCTTTTGGGAAAGCAATGTCCAAACCAAGGACTAAACCTCCCCCATAGTCACCCGACTTCATCAATCATAATCAAATTGTGAAGGAAAAGAGGCTGAACAGTGAGGAACATGCAAGACAACAAGGGACTGAGCTCTCCTACCACACTGCACTGTGCGATGACTTCATTTGGTTTATTCCATTAGCCGCCATATCCACGCACTTGATGTCGGATCTGAAATTATCGATAGATGACTTCCTAGGGCTGGTCAATGAAGCAAAAAGAACAAGAAAACAGAGATTCTCTCACCGCTGTTAGTGACAGAACTGTTGCACTGGTCGACACCAGCCGAGATTTGGGGTGGACAGGGAAAGGGTTCACGTTGGTGTCTGTTTATCACCTTAACCAATCCAGGCGGAGTCCAAATATGATAGACACGGCTCAGGACCAATAGAGCTCAAACATGGGCGGGGTCCCGCGAAAAATAAACTTCCACCTGTTTGACGCCGGGGTAGACTTAGCGCTAGCTTTCAACATAATGCCACTTTGGCATCTAATCAGTCTGAATAGCATGTGTACATACCTGGACTGTGGCTCCAGACTAACCGGTAACTGGGAAAGTAAAGTTATTCCACCGTCAGGCGATTAGGCGAATAACCGCTAAGGAGGTGGAATGTGACGTTTGAGTCTTCTTAGAAACGCAACAGAATTGAGTTTGGAAAACAACGAGATGTAATTACAAGTAATTGTTTTCTATCCCTTTTGAACCCCCTACCCTTAGATTAATACTGGAAATTGTGAGTTATAACCAAAACGGGTCAAATTGTGGTAACAGCTTGATGTTCACCTGACTAGCAACGATGACGCTGGAACATTTGGCAGAATTTATATACGAAGGAAGCACGACCACCATCTTGTGGCGGGAGTAATAACTGCTCAGTGTGTCAAACGACTGTTGTTTGCTGTTTTTTTAGTTATTTAAACTCAAAATGAGAAAAATTAATCAACAGAAGAATATTAAAACGGAACCACAAGGGCGGCTTCTCATTAACGAGACCTAAGCGAGCAACAGAAACGGAACCAGACGTGAACCGGATGTAGAAACACTTCGAGCGAGGTCACTGCGGCCATCAACAACTGAAGGCACATGCGTTTGGGAGCAGATGCGTGGAAAATAGGTATGTTATTCCATGGGTTTACTTTCGTTAGCCAAATTCTTTAGCAAATGAATATTGTTTAAGTATTCAATATTCATATACAACACTGTCACAGATTAGCGGCTTTCTTGTCATTGCTATTAATTTAACCCGATGATTGACAGTAGCTAAGCTAAGTATCTCACACAGATTTTAGCCGGTGTCTCAAAAGTACCTCTTCGCATCTAATTACCAGTTTCTTATACATCGTTTATACTCCACATCACTCACGACCATTTCCCAAAGCATGCCATGCCATGCTTAGAATTGTTTAACGTGTTTACCTAACTTCCAGACAGCCATTGGTTTCCATTTTCATTTCAATACTGTATGCAAATCAACTTGGCGTGAAATTTGCTTGAGACAGTAATTCCATCTCAATTAGTGTGTGGTAGCCTCTAATTTGCGTCGACGTAAAAAAATTTTAGGAAATAATACAGTTGAAGTCACTAATTTATTTGTTACTTAACTAATGTAACATAGAAAATACAGAAAGACCTTCATTAGAATAACCTAGGTTATACACAGAGATGCTGCACCCTTGGTAAGCAGCACACAAACGATTTACTATATTTCTTTCGTCCTCCATGTTCTTTGTCGTTTCTGAGTTTTCCCTTGGTGCCTCCTGCACTTCCCTCCCTTGTTGCCCTACCTTGACCATACCTCCTTATCCCTACTCTCCTGATGAGAGTGAAACAACCAAGCACAGACACCTGTATTCATCCATCCATTGGATGAATGGATGGACCGCTTATCCGAAATAGGGTCGTGGGGGAACTGGAGCCTATCTCCGTTCTCATTGGGCAAGAGGTGGGGTACACCCTGTATAGGTCGCCAGTCTATCACAGGGCAGAGTAGTTAGGGGAACAGTGTCTTGCTCAAGGACACCTTGACACGCTTCTCTCCAGGACCGGGGATTGAACCTGCAACCTTCCTATCGCCAGGCGACCGCTCTACCCACTGAGCCATGCTGCCCCTTACCTGTATTCAACAAAGGAAAAAAATAATTCGTCCTCATATATCCCTTCTTTGTCAGATCTACAAGAATACCCTGCACTCTGTATCTGACCCTCCCTGCAGGGAGCTCATTAAACGTCTTTGACTAACATTTATCTCAGTACTCTTGACTCATTTTCAATTTCTACCACACTAGTTAGTAACTTCATAACCGTAGGCTTTTAGGAGCTCCACAAAGCAACAGAGCATATGAGATTCACAAGTGAATGTGTCATGAAGATGATCTCTTTGTCAATCAATCAAGACCATGTTAAAAAAGTTTGTTAATTGCCGTTTATGTCATGTCTTATAAGTTAATCAACAATATTTCCCTATCTAGATTGAAAAACAACCACAATGACATCCCTAGCCCACCAACTGAAGAGGCTTGCTCTGCCCCAGAATGATCCCAGCCTGCTCGCACGAAAGGAGGTTGCATCCCTCCTCTTCGAACCAAAAGATGCTGCCACTATGGACAGAAGCACTTTCTATGCCCTTGGTGAGGCATCAGATTTGAATGATAAGATGGCATATTAATTATGTGTTTCCCCCTGTGATATCATATGCCAATTAAATATTTGACTAGGCTCTTGTTTGGGCATCCTTACATATGAGAGATCTATAAAAACAGGGAATGCAGTGTGTGCTTAGATTATGTCTCCAGTTCATTAACTGTCTCTCTTTTAAACACACACACATATGACTCTCTCCTAGGTTGCACAGGGCTAGATGAGCTCTTGGGAGTTGAACCTGCATTTTTGGAGTTCCAGGATACTCTATTCAACCAAGCCTCAATGACCTTAGAGAGAAGTGTCCAATCTAAGACGGTCAACGAGAAGTTGGATGCTGATATTTCACTTTTCCTCACACGCCTCTCCCCTTACTTCCTCCTCAAGCCAGCTCAGAAGTGCATAGAGTGGCTTATACACAGGTATGTCTTTCTACATACAGTGGCGGCAACTCTAGTCCCATTTCTTAGCTAAATATTTATCATAGATTTATGTCTTATATAGTTTTCTTGATAAGCGTTCTTGATGGTCATTTTATGACATGGCATGTTGGATAGGAGATACCTACAAAATTAACCTATCATCAATTCCTCTCCTTCTGACCTACCATTGCACTAACATTTGGACCAAATTTCTAAAAGGAGGCTTACAATAAAGGATACAGACAGATAATGGGTCAATTTATTAGTAAATAGGATGTAAATATATCGGTTTACTTTTTGTGTATGCATTATTTTAGGTTCCACATCCAGCTTTACAATGTAGACAGCCTACTGGCTTGTGCCCTGCCCTACCACGAGACCAATGTATTTGTCAGGGTGGTCCAGCTGCTAAAGATCAGAGACCCTACCAACCATTGGAACTGGCTTTATTGCCTACAGGTGTGTTTGTGTGTGTCCATGTGTTCTTGCTCATGGGTGTGGATCATTTTCTATGCATCTTCATGTCTCCATTCATCAAAAAAATCTCTTCACTTTGTCCATGTATCTTATACTCATGTTACTCATGTTTTTACTATTCAATTCTTTTTTGACTTTTTTTCAGAAACCGGGAGTACCTTTAGCCAAAGGAACCCTAATCACCCACTGCTACAAAGACCTTGGCTTTATGGACTTCATCTGCACCATCGTCACCAAGTCAATCAAGGTACACTGTGTCACCTAACACTATATTAAACCAAATTAGACAGCTTAAAAAGTATTCCAGTCGGTGAGGATGCACAGGCATCTGTTGTGACGGTCCCAGGCCTGAATAAATATAAAGGGTTTGGTCATGAAGGGCATCCGGCGTAAAATCTTAACCAAATCAAATGCAGTTTGAATATGGAGCTCCCAGGCAAGGGGAAAAGAGGAAACAAAAAGGGGATGTATTGAAGGAGGATGATCTGTTGTGACGACCCCTAACAGGAGCAGCCAAAAGCTGTAGTAGTAACGGAAAGCTTAAAATGTGCTAATGTAAAATGTTGAAGGAATTGTTTAGAAAGAATAATTGTTGGATTTCAGTATTTTGACTCACGTCACCACTGTCAATACACCTGTTTTAATCGTTATAAATTTTTTCCCATTGCATGGTTTTCTTTTTACAATTTGGGCCAGGTTCCCTTTAATTATAATATTTGTTATCATTTTTCTTGGAGAGCCATTTCGAAAGATATTCTGGCTAACCTGGTTCTGTTCAGAGTCCTTGATCTTAAAACTGTTCATTTGGTCTCTCAATTTCTAATTGTAGGCCTATTCAGGACACTCTGGAAACTTCTCCCAACTAAGAGTGATCTTCTCCTTCTATGCCTCCTCCATTGTGCCAGCTCTGGATGCTGTGGAGAAAATCTCAGATAACATAATATCCAAACTACTGCCTTACATTCAGAAGGTAATCCCAGAGCATTTAACATTCTGTCTATACCACTAAAACATGGATTCTTTTGATTTGTTGTTGATTGTGTCTTCTTTCCATTTAAGGGGCTAAAGTCATCTCTTGGAGACTACAAGGCTGCTACCTACATGATCATATGTCAGCTAGCAGTGAAGGTAGTGATTGAGGACAGCCTCGTCAACACACTAGCTTTACAAATCAGCAAGTCCTTGGTCAAAGAGCCTGTGTTGGCCAAAGAGGGCCTTGGATGTCTCATTGTCTTACTGCAGAACCAAAAGGAGGGCACAGTTGGACCCAAGTAAGTAACTATTAATGAAGATTGACAACCATACAGTAATTTATTGTGTTTTTCAGTTATTAATTGTATTACTTGCACCACTAGATGGTGCAAACGCACAGTATTCCCATCACCAAACTGATACGCATTGTTGGTTGTGTTAATAATGCTGATCCAACATCTCAGAGCTTTCCTTGGGCAGCATAGCTCAGTGGGTAGAGCGGTCAAATGGCAATCGGAAGGTTACAGGATCAATCCTCGGTCCTGCATATAGCATGTCGAGGTGTCCTTGAGCAAGACGCTGAACCCCTAACTGCTCCCCGAGGGCCATATTTCGGCAGCTCACTGCTCCTATTCAATAGGTTGGGTTAAGAATGCAGAGGAATCAAAATTTCCCCTTGCGGGACTGATAAGGGAATCATTATTATTATTATTATTATTATTATGCGTTGTAATTAGTTTATCACAGCTGTTGGTATTGAATATACCCGATATGCATCCATGACTACAAGATATTATCATTTAGCTTTTGTTTTCCTTGTCCTGTTAGAGCCTCCAGCCACCTGTGCTCCATGCCTTCCCTGGTGGTGACCCTGCAGTCCATGGCAACAGTCCATGATGTCAGTCCCCTGCTATGCTACCTGCTACCTCATCTGGTCCACGCTGTTATCACTACCAGTTCTGGTGAGACATAGCTGTACAGTGTTGATGTACATGTTCAAGTTGATCTGTTGTCTGCTTGAATATCCTTACATAAACAAGATCCAGTATGTGTTTTTCCATGTGTTGCAAAGTCCATATACTCGTAAAATTTGGGGAATATTGTTTTGTTGAAATCCCTTGTGATGATGGAGACATCAGGGGTGGGCTGTCTGTAGCTAGTTAATTATTCCATAGAGTTCACCTAATTCTCTACTAGCATTAGTATTTCCATTAGAGTTGGGTGGGATATAAACAGTAATGCGGATTCTTATGGTAGATAAAAAGGTCTGCATTTGACTGCTGCAGAGATGATTGCCCCATTTGTATACCAATCTTTAATGGGAACACACTTCACTGCCTTGCGTCCTACCAGACAATGAAGCAATCTTGTCCAACCAGAGAGTGGTTAGCCCTGCTAGCTGGATAGCAGAATCAAAGATACTCTCATACAGCCACAGAAGTTTTAGAATTATTATTAGAATCACTATTTTACACAATTGCTGTTGCAATTATTTTTATTACAATTAAAAACATATTACCATCATGTGAAAAACTAAGAATTAATTACTTCTTTTTCTGTTGTTTACAGTTCCAAATGAAATGGAAACAGAAGAGCCTGAGTCACAGGTCCCCAGTCACAGCTCTGTGTTTGAGGCCATCCTGCATTCAATACCTCTAACCAAAGGCATTGACAACACAGTTGTGAGGTAAAAAGCAGTCTTCATACACTAAAAGTAAATTATTCACTGGCACATGCTGGAATCGTGAGGACATTCTCTCCACACAAGAAAAGGATTCTGGAAATGTTTTGAAATGTTGCATCAAAAGCAGAAATATTTGTTATGTTATTACTTTAATGCAACTTAATTTTATCAATTTGACATGGTTCAGTAAATAACTGGTTTTTATTTTTTATCCTGTGCTCTTTAGAGAAATATTGCATTTCATCATAGCCTGAAATTGTTCATCTTGATGGCCACATGTTGACAGAGTGATGACAAAGAGTATAGTTTATCTGGATCATATACATCTGATAATCTCCAATTCCATCGCACTCAAGCAAAACCAGTCCAGTCAGCCACAAAAACACATACATTATTCCCACTGGTTGATGATATCTAGGTTAGTTATCAACTAGTGATTTGTATGGTATTTCATTCATATAAATTAATTTGCACACACTCTGTACCAGAACTACATGGAAATTGATAAGTCTGTCTATACAGTCAGTCACTTTGCCAGGTAAAGTCCCATTCTGAGGTCTTTCTATCCTCCAAGTCCTGATGGCTGGTGAATTGTTGGATTTTCCACCTTGTGGACTAGGTGACCTCAAGATTATTTTGAGGCCACCTTCACTTTATTATGATCTTGATCTTATTCTTTCTATGAGCTTACTTTCCCACCATGGTTATGCTCCTAGGCTCCTGCTTGATGAGTATCTGAGTCAGAGCCAGCTCTCCTCAGAGGATCTCTTAGTGCTCAATCAACGGCTGAGGCCTCTGGTTCGGCTGTTTGAGTCCAAGTAAGTTAAACTATTACCCTCCAATTTGAAATATGTGATTTAACTATTAATCAGAAGAGTATGGATCAGCAAACAGAATGCCCCCAAAAATAGCAAAATCATAATGTCAAGAATGTAATAATACTCAATATTCAACATTAACTAACTGATGGGACAAACCTAAATTGTATTTTGAGCCACAGTAAAGTTGGCTGTCTCGTGTGCTATTGTCTTATCTTAAATATCCTCTATGTTAAATCTGTGGTTGCTCTGGACAGGTACTCTGGGGCTCTGGATCATGTCCTTGCAGGGCATGTCAGTGACATTACCAGCAAAGAGCGGAAACGCCTCTTCCACCAGTTCATCTCTCTGTCTATGAGCAGCGGAAAGTATCAGGTACTGTATGGGTTTACATATGTACACGTGTGTGGCTATATGTGTGGGTATGTGGGTATCTACCAATATCCATAAATGAATGCTGCCTATTTTTTGTGCATAAAGTGTTGTATATCGTCCTGCATCAATATTCTGCTACAGCATGCCGCTCAATTGACTCAAAATGCTTTTAAGGAACTTGGGCCAACAGCAACAATCTATGGGCAGGGAGGGTTGATCCAGGCATAGCTTGGATTGACTGGGTCCAACATGGTCACCAGTTGTTGAATCATTATTTCATTTGATCACTTAAGCTCAAATGTATATATTTGAGACACATTTTATCTAATGAGACGTTCAGACTCATTTGCATTGTCATAATTTTGTAGTTTCAATTCTCTTACTTTTATCTAGTTACATGTCATTTCTATTTTTTACTAATCCCTATTTTCTAAAGCATCCTCCATGAATACATTTCGACCCGTCCCATACCAGTTGTTTCAGATGTTTGTCTCTCATTGTGTTTCCAGATCTTGAGCAACTCCAATACCTCCCTCCTTCTCAGCCTGCAGCATCCTCTGGCCTCGGTCAGGACCATGGCTGTAGAACACCTGATGTCCATGATCATTTCCAGAGATGTGAGTCGTCCTCTATCCAATGTGAATGAATAAATAAATAAAACAACTTGAAGTTTGATATAAGTAGTACTCCTCACTACTTAAGAAAACCTCTCTCTCCCTCTGGGGTAAATTGTAGGTTTAGACTTGTGAATGATTTAAAGGCCTGTTGGTTTGAGCTCTCAGAAAAAAGGCCTATTTCATGTTAAGTGGAATTTTATATTTATATTTGACAGTTGTAGCGTGTAAAATATTTGAGTAATAATTGTTACCAAAGCAAAACCAAAGGATTTTGAGATTTCAGACTTTTTAAAAGATTTTTTTGTCCACCTGTTCCGTGTCATGTGCTGTGCCTTATGACTCCTGTGTCTGACTGAGTGGCTCTGTAACTGCTTGTGTCTGACACCAGGAGACTCTTGATTACAACTTCATGAAGGGGGCGGTGCTGGACAGGATGAAGGATGATGTACCAGAAGTTGTGGCTGTCACTCTCAAAGCCCTGATGGTAAAAATTAAATAAGTTTTGCTGTCGCAGATAGTTGTGTGTAGGAACCTGCAGTTAGTAAGCCCCATGGTTAGAAATCTGAGACCCAGGCTTAATGTCTTTTGTTCTATCACAGGGATTCATGGATCATTTGGACCCAGAAGAGACGGCCTCATGTTTACTGTTGCTGCTGGAGAAAACTGACCGCTCATCAACTGCAAAGTGGTTAGTAGGGCTCCCCAAACTCTCACTCATCTTCATCCAAATATAAAATATCACGTTGTTAACATTGAGCAACCATGGCTTTGTTTCATTCAGGCTACCAGTGCTAAAGGAGGCAGTACATCTGCTGACTGACCCCAGGCTGGCCAAGGAGAGTCCAGACCTGGGGCAGTGGATAGGCTGGAGGCTTTTGCCCTTCACAGTGATCACCAAAGCAGGGCCGAACTCCACAGAATTCCAGATAGCCTCCTGTGTGGCCCAGTCACCCATCCTGGCTTGTCACCCACTCACACAAGACTGGTCTCAAGGTACCGGGTTTCACTGCTTTATTACAGTGTCCATTTGTTTTAAAAAATCTCGGAATCGTTTTTGTTGTTCTAAATGTCTCTTGAAGTTGAAGTTTATTCAGACGAGTGGTTGAATTGCTAAAAAGATAACAAACAGATGGGGAAAAAATGCAGATAGCTTAGGCTTATAAGATTGATGTCCTCATGATGTCATGACTGTGTGTTTGTTGAAAGAGATGGAGACTAGGAAGGAATGGGTTTTATACAATGGTAAAATGGCTGAAAGGTGCTATGTACAATGTTCAGCACCAGAATCTCAGACCAAAACAAATCTCCCCACTCCCTTCACATTCCTCCCCCAGACTGATTTTGGAAGGAGTCAGTTAAATATCAGACTGATGTTAATTTTTTATATCACTGAATCATTATTTGTGTGATGGATGTGTTGACGGACGGAGTAAGGGGAATATGTAGGAGTTTGATGTACGCAGACGATGTGGTGTTGATTGGTGAGTCGATGGAAGAGGCAATGGGGGCGTATGAAGAATGGAAGCAAGCATTGGAGGCCAAAGGGTTGAAAATTAATGTTGGGAAGACCAAGGGAATGCGTGTGTCAAGAGAAGTGGAAGTGAAGGACTATGGGAAGTGGCCATGTGGGGTATGCGGGAAGAATGTAGGAGTGGATTCCATAAAGTGCACTAGGTGTGCTAGATGGGTGCAGAACAGGTGTTCAGGAGTTAGAGGGAGTTTGAGCAGAGTTAGGGATTTTGTGTGTAAGACATGTGTGAGGGGAGGAAGGATGAGAACGGAAAACTTTGAGGAAAACGGGGTTGTATTAGAAGGAGTGGATGAGTTCAAATATTTGGGTGATGTGTTGAATAATGGTGGAGGATGTATGAGAGCAGTAATCGGCAGAGTGAA
>OMLC01035945.1:23603-39772 GCA_900302585.1 Regalecus glesne
GAATATATCACACCTTTGCCTGATGTCTTTAATTTTCTTTTTCTATTGACAGGCTCTCGGTGTTGCACACGAGACTCAAGGAAAGAAGCTACTGTTGTCATTGGACCAGCTCCTACAGACCATCCAAGCCCCTGGGTTTCCTTCCTACATGGCCAAAACCCTTCTCGGAGTTCTATGTCAGGTCAACGGAGAGGTGGGTGGAGATTAGGCTTATGTCAGACAGCTAAGGAATATCATGCCGTTTTCATGGAATATCATAGGACGGCATAGCTCAGTGGGTAGAGCGGTTGCCTGGCAATCAGAAGGTTGTAGGATCGATCCCCAGTCCTGCAGAAAGCATGTCGAGGTGTCCTTGAGCAAGACACTGAATCCCTAACTGCTCCCCAAGTGCCATATGTTGTCAGCTCACTGCTCCTATACAATAGGTTGGGTCAAAAATGCAGAGAAATCCAAATTTCCCCTTGCGGGACTGATAAGGGAATCATTATTTATTTATTTATTTTAACTGAAACACATACCAGCATTTAAAGTATAGAGTACTTTTTTCTTCAAACCAAATCTTCTTTGTATGTGACCAAATATGTTCCGTCTCTCCCCTTTGCACCCAGTCTGTCCTATCTGTATTGCTACCGGTCCTGGACAGGCTGCTAGACCAGAGTGGGCCAGAGCCCCCTACTCTCCTACGTGATGATATTCAATTGATGCAACTGATACTCGGGAAGTACAATGAGGCAGCAGCCCCTCTACTGGTAAAGGACCAGGCTTGTCTGGAGCTTTTTGTGAGGGCCCTCAGGACATCGACGCAGCCCTACCCCGACATCCCGAGCATCCAGATCATTGCCCTGGAACAGGTCAGCTTCTCACCAGCAATTTTAAATTTCCTCACCATACTGTCCCCTTTTAGTTCAGTTTGTTGGAATGGTGATGAGACGTGAAACTCATCAATAGCATTGATTTGAATTTGATTTTTTAAAGCAGATACAAGAGAGAAATCTGTGTATTCAAATGGTGGTTTTGATATTCTAAAAAGAAAACGGGAGGATTTAAGAATATTTTTCTACAAAATACACAAAAAAGTTGAGTTGACAAACACACAGCTGAACCAAATCACAGAATTTCCTGCTCAACACATTGAAATTAAGGTTCGGCTTCTGTCAAGAAACCATTATGCCTCTGCATCCTCTCTCACAACTGGTCTACAGCTTCTCCAACTAGCTCCCCCAGCATCTGGTGTCCTGAATGGTGTCACACCTTGTTGCACACCATGACCTATTGACCTGTCTTTCTGTCATCCACAGATCACCATGTCATTCTTCTCTGCCCTGGGAGATGAGAAGGTCCAGCAGAGGATATTGGGAGTATTGTTTGACCTTCTGATGGAAAGAAAGAGTCATGTTGTTGCCAACACTATCAGTAGTGTCTTCAAAGTGGTGTGTTTCAGTCAACAGAAAATTGATACTTTACCTTTTTAGATGTACTATTTTAAGGGTAAATATTGCCAGTACTATTTCAACCTTCTGTTGCTACTCTTTAATAGTTTTGATAACCAGTATTACTACCTTTTGCTTTTAGGAAATGTTGTTTGTTGTCCTTGGCCATCATGTGGCATAAGGTTTGGGTTTGGAAAGCCTGTTCCTTTAAGACTTTAATCGACCCAAGTTTATATTGTGATTTAATGCAGATGACTGAAATGTGACACCAACATTTTTATACTACTGTTGATCAACAGTGTTTTAAGCATTCATACAGTCACTGACGGCAGCCTTCAAAAAATAGCATCCATTTAATTTCGCATAAACAAAATCCCTGTCCTTGACTTGATAGTGCTAAGTTAATACTGTTGCTCTAATCCTAAATACAACTGTAAAGATTGTTGAATCCATCCATCCATCCATTGTCAACCACTTATCCGAAGTCAGGTCACGGAGGAACTGGAGCCTATCTCAGTTCTCATTGGGCGAAAGGCAGGGCAACACTCTTGAAGGGTCGCCAGTCCATCACAGGGCGACCAGACGACTGCTCTACTCACTGAGCCATGCTGCCCATGATTTTCAAATAATGAAGTCAAAGTCTTCGGTGTCTTGTGGGAAAATTCTCTTTGAATGCCTCCACAATCGCACACATGAGACAAATGCAACACTGCGATGGTGACGAGTGAATGACACGCTTGGCAAACTTTTTACTTTTATGGCCAAGTGGCTTAGTGAGTATATCCTCTTCTCTTACATAGATTGCCGTGGATGGTGAGCTGGTGGCCAATGAGCTAGCCCCTCCAGAAAAGCCCAAAGTCAAAGTGACTGTACTGCAGACCCGCAGAAGCAGAATGCTGCAGAGGTGAGATTCAGTTAACCAGAAAATATAACTATTCATGTGGTCAAACTTGTTTTTTATATTAGTTGGTTGCAAGATATTGTGCTTTGAGAAAAATATTTTTGATTTAGTCAGCAACTCTTTACTGCGACTAACAGCTGTTTTGATAATTGATTAAGCTTTCGATTAATCGATGAATTATATATTAACAAGAAAACACTTTATTTCCATCGTTTTATTTAGATAATGAAAAGTTATTCCAAATCGACATTATTAATAGTGATAGAAGACCTAAAAGTGTTCTATCCAACATGTAAAAAAAGACATGGGCTTGGTTTTTAACAAAATGCACAAAATCCGGTGGGTTTTTTTGTTTTGTTTTTGCATTGCTTGAATGGACCTGAGCTGTTAAAATAATGTTTAAAAAAAGGATCTCCTCAGCTACTCATGAATCTACTCCCTTTCCCACTCCTCCTCCCTGCCCCTTTCCCACTTTAAAGCATATTTTAAAATTATGCAGTGGGTGGAGGTAGGCTCAGACCTAAGGGAGAAGTAACACTTTAAATATGACCATCCTACAAACAGGAAAACTCAGGAAGGAAGCGAGGCCAAACCAGAAGAGGGTGCCTTGTCATGGCCGAGGGTCACACTGATCCTGGAGCTGCTGCAGCACAAGAAGAAGCTGAAGAGAGCCCAGCTGTTGGTACCACCTCTGTTTGCCTTGCTTTCCAGGTAAACTCAGTTTAGCATTTGAAACCTAGAAAAACAGGTTCATTGTAAATTTGACAAGCCCCAAAAGTGTGCCAAAATTTCAGTTTCATGTTTTGCTGATCTGCAGCCAAGTTTGCACATAAAAGGAAATTGGTGTAATACTCCCATTTAAAAAGTAAAATGAACAAGGTTAAGGGGTAACATTGTACAAAACATGAAGAGAGATGTATGAAGAAACTCCAGAAAAGACTGGATATTGGTCTATTATTTTATGTATAACTTGCCATGTCAAGTCAGCATGAATGTATTTTAGGTAAACCAATGCTGCCAATCACTTTCTGTTGACTGTTCCTCTCTCACCTCAGGAGCTTAGAGCCTTACTCTGGGGAACAAGGGAACATGGAGTACACCAAGCAGCTTCTCCTCGGTTGTCTACTCAATGTCTGCCAAAAACTGTCTCCTAATGGAGGGCCCGTAGCACCAGGTAGGTAGAGAGGCTAACCATACCACCACACTTTCTTTTTCCTTTCTTTGTCTGTCCATCTATTTTCTGTATTTTCCCTGTCCACTTAGATGTAATAGCCATAGTAAAGAATGCTACGAACTTTCCATAAACACTGCAAAAATACTAGGCCTCTATTCTCCCAAGTATCAAGGATGATGGAAAGTATCAAAACGGGGACTGCTGCAGAAAATACCATTGTATATCTAATACTCTTTCATTTACTGAGACTTGCCAAACTTGTACAGTTCATACAATGGCGTTCCTTTTTCTCATTCTTCCCCAGACATCCTCGATGAAGATAAATTCAATGTGGAGCTGGTTGTTCAGTGTGTGCGAGTATCAGACATGCCTCAAACCCACCATCATGCCCTGCTGCTGCTAGGCACTGTGGCAAGCATTTTTCCTGTGAGCATTTTCCAACTTTATTTTATTTATCTTTACAACAAAAAAATATAGAAGACAAACATTTAAAAACACAGTGATAATTATTAATTATTGCTATTTGTACATAAAATAGTGACACATAAGTTTCTAACTTTTAAACATAAGGAAACCAAAAAATAGGATGACGGGTAGAAAAACGTATTTGTCCTGATGCCCCAGGATGCGATTAGACCCGTTGATGCCTGACTTGGAGGTGTATGCTCTATCATTGAGCAACCAGACTAAAAATAATAGGTTCTGACAGAAAATACAATCATACTGGAACACAAGTTTAGTTAAAAATTTGTGTGCACTATGGGAAACTATCTGAAAGTTCTCCACCAGGTGATCTTCAGAACACTCCTGTAGTTCAAAAAGTCTTATGTCTATATTGGAAATTCATAATTGATAGGCATGCAGGTGTTACATATTGAAAATACACTTGATGGGAAAACTGGTATTGAGTGGTTAAGAGTCAGTGTGCAAAGTCCAGATGGTTAAGATTTGGAATATAAAGGTATAAACTTCTTGGGCTTCAGGAAAAGGTCCTCCACAACATCATGCCCATCTTTACATTCATGGGAGCCAACATCATGCGCCTGGATGATGCATACAGCTTCCAGGTCATCAACAAGACTGTAAAGACTGTCATACCAGCACTGATCAAGGTGAGTGGACAGAGTTGAAGATCTCATCCATGTTGAACTTAGCCATAATGATTATTTGTTTTTTTACACTGTTTACAATGACAGTTTGTCTTGTATCTATAGCAAAAAATAAAACCAACTATGGAATTAAATGCTGGTAAATGATCCATGGCGCCTGCTAGACATTTTCCATGCACTTGCCACCAAACAATAGCCAAATAGTGCTTCTCTATTTTAAGAACGGGGAATCCCACTCTGCCATCTCTTGAGCCTGCCCCCCATTCCTCTATCCTTCTGTTTGTTCCCCAGGCTCATGAAGGTAGTGAGGACCAGTCATCAAGCCACATGGAGGCAGTGGTGATGCGAATTCTGCACGTGTTTGTTGACGCACTGCCCCATGTGCCTGAGCATCGGCGCCAGGCCATCCTTTCTCAGCTGATGAACACTCTGGGACCAGGCCGGTTCCTCTGGGTCCTAATGCTCCTCCAGTTCAAACAGCATGCTATACAGACACCTTACTCTGTAACTGAAAAGGCAAGAAACTGGTTAACTTGGTTTGTTTTTGCCTCATTTTCACGAGGGTAGACATCTTTCATTGTTGGCTTTCAACTAAGCCAATTCTAAGCATAAGCAAACAGATTTTTTTTCATATATTATGTAAAGAAATTAATATTTACTCCTTCACACCTTTATTTTACCAGTCTGTAGCTAAATATGTGTTTTTCTCTCTTCACCAGGATGCAGCTCTGGAGAGGGACATGGAGTTTTGGATTTCATTGTGCTGTGACTTTGAGGTGTCGGACCAACTCACCTCCCTCATCAAGATCCTTGAGTACCTCCTGCAGCTGCCAAAAGACAAAGATAATGGTGTGAAATGGCTCTGCACATACTTTAAACCCCTGCAGATTTTCTGCTACTTGAACTGCTGTTGTTTTAGCTCACCACCATGTCGGAAAACTGACATTTTTTCGGCTAGTCAATCGATAGCCAAGTATGCCAGCCATGTACAATGATTTATCCGATATGATTGATAGTAAGAAAACTCCCGAGACATTGGTTGGGTGCTGGTCAAACTAGTAGGTGTTGTCCTGTATTTTCCTTCTTTGTTCATCTGCCCCTGTTATTATTATTATTATTATTATTATTATTACAGGTCTTCACAGTGAGTGATCCAGTTCTTTCTCTACCTGTCCTTAGTCTTCAGCATTCTTCTCCCACTCTATCCAGCATCTCTCCTCCACATGTCTCCAAACCATATCAATCTCTCCTCTCTTGGTTTGTCTCCAAGCCTTCCAACCTGAGTCACACAAAAGGTGAATCGGTTCAATAAATAATAATAAAGTAACAAAAGAATGACCATCCATTTTTGGTTGGCATGCAACTGTATTGTTTATAATGCTCGGGATGGGTTGCAGTCAGCTCAGACGGAAGATTTCACCTGTTTGAGTGATGAAATCTTTCTGAGTAAATTTCTTATCCAGCTGAATTGATTCAACTTTTTTGTGATTCTCTTACCTGTGTTATTGAGTATGCACCAGACACTTCTAACCTGAGCTATCCTCCTTGTATACTCCATCCCAATCTTGTCTATTTTCGTCACTCCCAATGAAAATCTTGGTGTCTTCAGCTCTACTACCTCCAACTCTGCCTCCTGTCTTTTCGTCGGTACCACTGTCTCTAAACCATACAGCATGGCTGGTCTCGCTGCCATATTGTAAACCTTCCCTTTCACCCTTGGTGGTACCCTTCTGTCGGAAATTACTCTAGACACTTCGCCAACCACTCCACCCGACCCGTACTTTTCTTTACCTCTCTTCCACACTCCCTGTTACCTTGAACAATTGATCTCAAGTATTTAAACTAATCCATCTTTCCCAGTAATATTGTTTTGACCCGTACCCTTGCTGGCCAACAGTACCAGGTTTTCACTGATCCCTTATGGAAATCTGATTTATGATCAACATATTTGATTTGGCAAATGTTACGAACCCGATGGCCTTCCTGTCACAGCTCTTCAATTTATCCAGGTTTGGGGCTGTCACTGAGAATGACAACACAGCCAACTGTGTATCCACGCTTGGCTGTGTTGTCAAACTGCTTCCTAGAATGGACTTGATTAATTTGATTAATAACCCGTGTCATCCTCTGTCACGAGTTACTGAGCTAGTGCTCAGGGTTAATTCACCATTTTTCACAACATTGATGGGACTAATCAAAAGCACTTTGGGCTTAGAAAAAGGTCAGTTCTGTTGAAAGTTAATTGTTGTGTTTGCACCCTGATCCACATCACTAGAGTTTAAGTTTACAACATAACATACATACTGCTTATTTAATACATTTCTAGTTGTTTTTCTATGGGTATTTATTTTATTTACTGTTCACAGACACTGCTGGTCAGGTGAAGCATACCCAGCGCCGTCGAGTGGTCGTACAAAAGAAGGATGAGAAAGCCGAGGAGGTGATCTTCAACGTGGAAGCCCACAGCAGCAAAGAGTTGCGACACTTGAAATTCCTCTCCGTGTCCTTCATGGCACAGCTCCTTGGCTCACCCAGCTTCATAGGAAAGGTGAACTAGGATAACTTGATATGGTTAATTGATTTCCCTCGGGTTGTTTCGTGTATTATCAGTAAGGATGCTTGAGACGGTAATCGAGTTTGCTGGTGTATCTTTATATCTTGATACTGAGCATATCTCTCAAAAGAAGAATCACGTTCTATGATCCACCTGCCCATCAAGAGCAAAAATGATTATAGTAAGTTATTATATTATATGTGATATTCTTTTCTGTTGTTTCAGGTTGCAGAGAATGATGAGATGGAAAATGATTGTCTGCAGCAGCTACAGCAAAGGTAAATTTGGGTTTGGACAAGCGAGCAGGAAGGCATGAGTAAATTCTGCTCATAAAAAACGTATAATGCAATAATGTTATAATTCCTTTATTTAGCCTCTTGGAGGGGATTCTGCGTTACATCCACACCGTGGCTCACTGTATGGAGGACAATGCTGAAAATCCCACAGCAAAATTCTGGAGAGTTCTGCTCAATAAGACTTATGACGTCCTGGATAAGGTAAGTCAGCTGTACGCCAAAATCCAAGTATAACCCTTATCACAATAAGATCGCCCCAAGATCCATGATTCAAGCATGAATGATTTCTTTCTCCAACATTTTTTTTTAACATTTGCTCTGATAAAGGTGAATGCCTTGTTGCCCACTGATACATTCATCACAGTGATGAGAGGACTGATGGGAAATCAGCTGTCATCTGTTAGGAGAAAGGCTATGGAACTGCTAAACAACAAACTGCACCACAGGACTCAGTGGGAGGCACAACAGGTGAAGATGCACATTATTTCTGTGCTCTTATTTATCATCATTGTTATTTCTATTGAAATACTACCTTTTTTAAGAATAGTAATATTATTTTTGCTGAGGTATTTTATTTGGGTGATTTTTGGTTCTTCTTTTCCAGGTAGTTTTGCTCTTGCAACTCACCGGGCACCTACTTAGCATTGTTGATAAAGGTCAAATAAAGGTAGATGAGGAATCCAACAAAGAGGAGGAGCAGGCCGTCAACCGGCAGACTGCTCTCTACAGTCTGAAACTGCTCTGCCGCAGCTTTGGCTCTGACCACCCAGAGACATTTGTTCCTGTGTTGATGTGTGCGGTAGAGATTGTCACATCCCCAGATGAAGACAAGAATGTCATGGGCAGCGCCCTGTTGTGCATCGCTGAGGTGACTAGTCAGCTCAAAGCCCGGGCAATCCCACAGCTGCCCAGGTAATTTTGGACAAGTTACTTTTTCAAACAGGCATAAAGAATCTAATTTGGCCTTAAGCCTGGTTGGTAACTTTGCTTTGAAAGCCATTTTTTACCCACCCATCTTATGATGTCATTCACACAATCATGCAGAGGCTTTGATGGAAGTCTGTGACTTATATTTTATTTGCATCAATAAAATGATATTGTGACTGTCTTCCAGACTGATGCCTGCGATACTGAACACCCTGAAAGACAGGAAGGATCTGCTAAGCAATGAAATCTACCTACTGAGTGCTGTCACGGCCATGCAGCGGGTCTCTGAGACGCTGCCAAATTTTATTAGCCCCTATATCGAGGAAATAACCTCACAGGTTGGTGTACAGATTAGAAAGCACATCCGTTGTACCCATACGATGTACAGACTGCTCTCTAGTTACCCTTGGCAGTATGCTACTGAAATACAGTCATAGATTGAGAAACCCAACAAGTTCAGTTATAAAGCCCGTTAGAGCTGCACACTGCAGTTGGGGAGGGATTATATTTATTTGTAAAATCAAATTATATCTGTATATTTTTTTTCAAATTCATAAGGAATGGTATTTATCACCTCAGTGTTTCATTTATATTAGTTTTGTGCTACTGTGAAGCATTTACATTAGTATTGTCTGTGGTACTGATGTTGGACAGAGGCATGGTGAATACTGAAGGAGGAAATTATGAGTCAGTGGCTAAAAAGCATCTGCTCCTCCAGGTGTGTCGGCTGACCCGTCTAGCAGAGACATCCTCCACCTCCCCTCAGCTGTCCACCCGTCTGACCTCGCTGAGGAACACCCTAGCCACCATGGTGCCCTCCAGAGTGCTGATGCCCACTATCACCAAATGCTATAATAACATGGCCACCAAAAAGCAGGTAAAATGGGCCAAGCCTAGTATGTTTTTATTTATAGAAAGGAAAAGTAAAATAATAGCATACTCAAAGTCTACCTGATTATTCCCTCAGAGTTGGCTTGGTCCTCTGATGGGCATTCTGAAGGAGCACATCTGCCACATTGAGAAGGAACAACTCAACTCCCACCAGTCAGAACTCACTTCCTTCTTCCTCACCGCCCTAGATTTTAGAGCCCAGCACTGTCAAGTACGTCTGTTTGTTATTCTGTGTCTCTCTTTTCCGATTTCCTTTGTTTGGGTCTCTGTTTCCCTCACATGCACACATTGTCACTGCAAACCTACTCATCTGGTCTGTAACCAAGGGTTGTCAGTCATTCATAAAGGTTTTCATATGGTTTTGATAACTCTTTGCATTCTTGTCTCAAACATATGCATTTCGGAGAATACATCTTTTGAGGTTTGATTTTATTGTCTTATTTGAGAACAGTTCAAATGGGACATAAGTATGCATATAAGCCTGTTTTCTTTTCTCATTTTGATAGGGTGATTTGGAGAAGACCAAGGAGATTGAAGGCAGTGTGATTGACTGCCTTCTGGCCATGGTGATGAAGCTGTCTGAAGTCACCTTTAGACCTCTCTTCTTTAAGGTATGACCCTTCTCTATTATAATAACTTCATTGCTTTTCTCATCCACTTATGAAAAGCTGACCTTGGTTGATCTGTGTGTTGAAAATATGAAACTTGTTAAAGGCTTGTGATTCTCAAGTTAGGTGCGCTCTATTAAACCAGCATACAGCCAATATCACAGTTTGAATATTTTGTTCATTGCCTTACCTAGAATAATTTCCCTTTTCCTTATCATGATAAAAACCTCTGTGCCATGCGCTATTGGTGTCCTGCAGGTGTTTGACTGGAGTAAGAATGAGGCTGGTGGAAAGGAACGCCTGCTTACATTTTACCGACTGGCTGACCGGATCGCTGACCGGTTAAAAGGGCTGTTTGTCCTTTTTGCTGGAAACCTGGTTAAACCATTTGCTGACCTCCTGCGACAAACCAACATATCTAAGACCGGTGGGTGACCATGTGAAATATGTACCTTAGCTTGATGGTCAGTTTGGATGTTGTGGAGGTTTCTCTCCCCCTGTGTGAATTTTCACCTCTCAAAACTGCATTTGTGCTCCTTTCAGATGAGGAACTGTTTGACTCTGAGGAAAATGTTGAGAAGAGCACCCTGCTCCTGGAGTACATCCTTGATTGCCTCTATAAGATTTTCCTCTATGACACCCAGCAATTCCTCAGCAAGGAGCGAGCTGACACTCTCCTGGGACCTCTGGTTGATCAGGTTAAAACTTCATTTCGCCCCTAACACACCTATTTGATATGGCCCATGATAGTCATGGGGAAAGAGCCATTTATCTGTGACTGTTGATGAGCCGTTAAGGAAGGTAGATAACCTCTCCACTGTTTCAAAGGAGCCCTCCCTTGGCAAACAGTTCAAGACTGCAATTGTGCCAAGACGGTTGTTTTGTCCAACTTACTGTTTTAACGAAGTCTCTGGGATGAATAGTTTTTATACCTCCAGTAAACAACATGGTTCTTGATCAGTCGCTATACGGAGCTTTTGTGGATGTTTTATAACAGCATTTATAGCAACTTTGCAACTTGACTAGTCTGAGCAGCGGGACAGAACTCTGCATTTCTTTAACAGCATGATGTAACTTTTTCCTCCATTTGGACTTTCATCCCTCAGCTTGACAACATGTTGGGTGGAGAGGAGTTGTACCAGACCAGAGTGACCAAACACCTCGTGCCCTGCATCGCCCAGTTCTCTGTGGCCATGGGTGATGACACCCAGTGGAAGAGCCTCAACTACCAGGTCCTACTCAAGACCAGACACACGTCATCAAAGGTAAGCACTGCAGGAGTTCACACACACACACACACACACACACACACAGCTGTGTGTATCGCTACACATCTCCTGTGGCCCTGAGGGGAATTTGTTTTGCCGATGCAATTGAAAATAGATACAAGTAGGTTTAACTAGATCAGAAGTTTATTCATAAATGTTTTGTCACTCAAGTGACAGGTGACATCTTCAGTCTAAGCTGACTGCAGCATCCCCACCATTATAAACAATACAGTTGCATACCAAACAACATTCCGTGGTAATGAGCACCATTCACAAAGGATTGGGGACTATTTGGAATCACAGTATTGTAGGATGATGACAGACGTACTCTCGGGCCACCACCTATATTCAAGGATGGGTGTTACCTCTTTACATGAATGGCCTCTTTCAAACCAGCGTTCCTCCCTATCAAGCATGTGAACATCCTCATCTTGAATGAGCATCCACTAGCCTGTAGATGGGTGTAGACCACAGAGTCCTGGCCTGACTTGTTGGCTCTCCTGTGTTGTGCCATTCTCTTAGCTAGCGTCTATTTGGTCTCCCTGATTTACATCAGGGACATTTACATACTGCGTCTTGTCCATCAGGGAAGCCAAACAGACTACGTAAGTATTACTAGATGCATACAATATTTTTGTAGTGACCCTACTTGAGGTTTTTTTTTCTTTCTTTATTGGATTTTTATACTGAAGTATTACGTAAACTAATGCCATCTCAGACTTCAGTCTGAGAAACACTTCATTTTTTCCATCTGCTATTAGAATATGTTTTACTCAAAACCACACACAGAGCCTACATCATACCCCATAAAACATTCCTCATGAAAGTGCAAGTTAATAACACCGGTTGTATATGCAACACTACTACACCAAGAACATTCTTACACGGGATTGTCTAGTTATCTCTCAGTTTTGGAGTCTTGTAAACTTGACTTTAACCGATACACTCGATATTTTCTATGTTCCTAATCCTGTTTTTTGTCTCCTTAATGATCATTCTGATATCCAGCTGAAGCAAATTCAGTTAAAATGATATTTACAGGGTTTACCTCTGCAAATAAAACAATTTTGTAAAACTGTTTTACCCCGGATATGTGTATGAAATCACTCTGGATCCATAGCCTGGTTACCATTGTCAACCTGGAACATACAACCACGTGGCTAAATAAGGTGTGACCAGTGACTGCACAAACTTGGAACTCTTTCTCATCCATGATAATCTCTTGGACTAGGGACAAAAACAACCAGGCAATCTTGGTTATGATTTACTTTACCTGCTGAACTATGTCTATTGCTTTATGTACTGTCTTACCAACCTTATCAACTTTTGTTCTTTACTTTATTACCTTTCTCAATTTATTTTGCATTTTGATAAGTCTGTAACCCCCCCTCCCCACCCCACCCCTGAAAAACAATAAAAAGGTTGATCACCAAAAAAATATAATAAACATTTTACGTAAGAAGAAAAAGGAAGCCACCAATTTTCATGGTACAGTTGAGGAGTTTTCTGCATTAAACTCATTGTATAGGAGCAGCTGCAGCACCCAGGGACCAACTCCATTTCTTTTCCTATTGCTTTGCATAGGCATGAGTATTAACTCTAATATGCATATCTCCTTGATTGTGGGAAGAAACCGGATCACCTGGAGGAAACCCATGAAACCTGTATTGACAGAACAGATCAAACCCCAGGCTTGAATATAAAATGTAAATATCATTTTTTGTTATTTAGTTTGAATTTAAATTACTTTTCTCACTCACCACAGGTGCGCTTCTCTTCCCTGCTGATGCTAATGGAGCTGGCTGGCAAGCTGAAGGAGAATTACATGGTGCTGCTGCCTGAGACCATCCCCTTCCTAGCGGAACTCATGGAGGGTGAGTAAGCGGGGTCTACTGGGCCGACGGACGCCTGTCTGATGACCGCCCTACCTCCTGTGCTATGCTTCCCCATTACGACAAATTTAATTTCATAGTGGCCAACAATTTAGAGGATTCCCCTCCATGTATGTCCAATAACTGAAGAGATTTAGGCTAGCGTGAGGCTGGATGGTAGACAGTTCTTATCTAATCGTTATCCAAATAGTTTCCATCCAAAGAAGTGCGACTGTTTACTCAAGTACTTTATTAATCATTTGGACTTGGGTACTTGAGTAAACAGTGGCACTTCTTTGGATGGAAACTTGAGTAAATGTTATGTAAGCGCTGTGTAATTCCCAATTAGTTCCAGTACACTGAACCATGTGATTGACATCCACATTAGTCTGCCTCGCTCATCCATCCACTTGGTGAATTTCTCTTGCAGATGAGTGTGAGGAGGTGGAGCACCAGGTCCAGAAGGTCATTCAAGAGATGGAGAATATTCTGGGAGAGCCACTGCAGAGCTACTTTTAAAACCCACAGGCGCTCAATACGAACAAAGCCTGAAGCCATCACTGCTGCCCATGATGGTTTGAGCTCAGCTTGGACCATCATTATTAACACTTATTGAGTCCCTGTCAGAAGCTGTGGGGGAAGCATCTCCCCCGCCCAGCCATAATATCCTGAATTATGAGACCTCTAAACTGAGTGTTGTTTCTTCACCAGAACAGCCCCATGCAACACCCAAGTTCATTCCTGTTTTCACTTTAAAAATGTATTTCTAACCAACATGTAAAGATTTCTTTTTAAAGTGATGATCCATTTTTTGAGAAGAAGAGTCAATCTACAGTATTTTATACAGTGTCTCTTGAACACAGGGAACCTAGTCTTTCAAAGGTTTCTGACAAAAGTGTAATTTTGTTAGGAGGAACAATCTGGTTTCCTCTACAAAATACAGTTCCGTGTTTGAACGCTGCTCTAGATCTGTCTTCTCATTCTGGTTTTGGAGCAGTGGATTATCTTGTTTTGGAAAGAAACACGTGCACACAGACCTCTCTCCCTGTTCAGTGTGTCCTATGAAAGTTAACTGCTGTTGCATGCATCTGGTGTGGGTTGATGATTTTGTGAACTTGTCTCAAAATGTTCAACTTGGACCTGCTGCACAGTCAGTTGGGCAGATAACTTAGCTTTATTTTATTGTTCACTGAGCTTTCCTGGATATATATTTGTTTTCATGGTCAATAATGTATCATGTGTGGATGACGAGTTTTCTACTCTTTTTGTTTCATATTTATCATCGTGGTCTAGTCCTCCAGATGGTAGGCAGTGTACCCTCTGCACATATGAAATTGCATATTCAGTGAATTGTATAGAAGTTAACTACGTTGTCATGTAGTTACTGCTCACATCTGCTTTGAGCAGATTATTTTGTAAAATTGTAGTAAAATGTTCAACTTGAACCTGTTTTTTTTACCCGTTTTGAATGTTTTGTTTTGGGAATTTCCTTGATTTTGGTTGGGGAGATAGTATCGTGATATGCTTGCCTCAATTGTCCCCCTTTGTTTTCTATGGTTACCATGTTTAGACCTGAGGCACCTCATGGATTTATCTCGAGTCCCAAACTGAATTCACACTCTGATCCTCATTGGTAAGAAAACTGGTAAAATGTTGTTTTTCTTCACCCCTGCCACTCTTCTCCCTTTCCATGTTAAAACATTCAGATGAGTCAAGTCAGATTTGTTTTTATAGCCCATTATCAAAAAATACTAATTGTCTTTAATGGGCTTTACAGCAATGCAAAATCCTGTCCCTAGACCCTCATGTCGGATAAGGGACAACTCCCTAGGAACTAACCCCTTTAACAGGGAGAAAAATAGTAAGAAACCTTGTGGGGAGCAACAGAGGAGGGATTTAGTGTATACAGAATAAAACACAATTCTCAGAATACAACAGAAAGAGGACAATGGAGTCCTAAGATATATGAAGAATGTGAGGAACTTTTAAGGGGCCTCAGTTGCTCAGTTGGCCGGACCTCACCATGGGGCATCTGGGAGGGCATCTGGCTGCAGCCCCCCCACACTCCAGTCGGATCCATGTCCACTCCCACAACATGGAGATCAATTGTAAACGAGTGAAAACGGACCCCTCAGAAGAATATGATGGTGATGAGGAGGCCAAGCAGTGTCCAGGTGGCATCATCATCACCATGGAGACCTGGGAGGAGATCTCATCACACTTGATGTACACTGAAAAAGAGAAAGAAACCCCTAGAGAACGGTTTACAGTGTCAATCCATACTCTATCAAGAGAACAGTGCTTGGTGAGACAAACACACCAGCCCTGTGGTGGAACACAATAAGCTCACCTTACCTCTGTTCAACTACCCCAGCCGTGTGTTTTAGCACAACTGATCATCCAGTGGGGACATTGTATAGCTGAGTAATGTGTATGGGGAACGTGTGCAGCAGTACCAGGCCTAACCTACATCCAATGGCAAACCCAGACCGTAGCAGTGGTGTGCACCTTGCTCCACTATGTGTCCCCTCCAGCAGATCTCAATAGAAACATCACTGTCTCATCGTGTGCTGAGCTGTGTGTGTGTGGGGGGTGTCTGTGACTCCTCATGTACCAGCTCCTCTCTGTGAGTCGAACAGGGACGGTAAACACAATGCGTGTTGTGTCGTTTGCCAGAGAAGCCTCTGGTTGGTACAGGGAGGGATGCTGGAACCGTCCCATCGGCGGGGGCGGGGCCAATGGCCTCCACCTGTGCTGGCCAGAACTCCCCGGAGTTGCTGGCTAGGAGGAACAGACGCCCCCTGTCCGTTCACCGGCCTGACACCGACACAGACCAGACAGAGGAAGAGGAAGAGGGTCTACGGGGACATGGTGCTCATGAGAAACGTGAGGAGACTCCAGCTCTCCTTCATCCTCCACAGACGATGTCACCACCTTCATCACCAGCCGGCAGGCAGCGTGGGGATCATCGGAGCGCCTTTCTGCAAGGGCCAGGTGAGGAAGAGGAGCGCTCATGTGGCCGAGCCCCTTCCCGTACACACGGAGGGGTGGAGGCTAGCTCTACTCTAGACTTGGCCAGGACAAACCACGTGTCCCCCTTCTGGCGTCATGTCTAGCCGGTGTCCTGCCGATTCATTCAG
>OMLC01035946.1:0-15844 GCA_900302585.1 Regalecus glesne
GTACAATTTGTTAAATGTTACAGTTGCAGTGCAAATGCTATCTTTAGAAGTAACTTTATACATATTTAGCATAAACTAAATATTTCAGAAATAGAAGCTCGGTCCACATTTGCTTTGGCATAGTTTTCAAAAGTAGCAGCATGTCGGCAAGCAATAAATAATTGAAAAGCAGATTTGAAAGGCTATACATACATGTATGGGCGGCATATCTCAGTAGGTAGGGCGGTTGTCTTGTAGCCAGGGATTGGTGGTTTGATGCTTGGTCCTGGTGAAAGCATGTCAAGGTGTCCTGAGCAAGACACTGAACCCCTAAATGCTCCCTGAGTACCACATGGTCGCTGCTCACTGTTCCTATCCAATAGGATAGGTTAAATGCAGAGAATTGTAAATTTCCCCAAGTGGGACTAATAAGGGAAAATTCAACAGTCAAGATTAAAAGCTCAAAGATCCATATACAAGTTCTTAGAGCACATTCTGTCAAATTGTTTACATGTCAAAAGGCATGGGATTCTTACCCCAATCTATGAAAGGGTATCAAACTTGAATATCAGCTTCCAAAATTATATCTCTGCGCTGTACTGAACTTCATTGCCATGACGATGGTAACTCTCGGATAATAGAAAAAAGTTGTAAATGGTGATAATGTGCTCTGTCTCGTGTTAACCTTCGGATTATGGTACAGCGATTATGCAGTTGCAGTTCTAGGTTTAGTCCCATATCATTTTAGAGCTAGAAGATTATTTCTCATAATAATTAGTGTGTTTATTTGTGGTGAGAACCCCCAATACGTTAAACTGTAAATGGATCGCATCTATATAATGCTTTTCTACCAACCACTCAAAGAGCTTTACAATATATACCTCAAGTTCAGCATCTCCCCCACACTGCTGCTAATGGACCGAAGATATACATTAATTTTGCTTGGTTAGGAAGGAATTGGACGTAATAACACCCAGATGGAATAGCTCTGTTGTGGATTCCTAGCAACCACAGATATATCATGCTTCTCAAAATGCAATACTGAGACATTTTAGGTAGAACAAGAGTGAATTTAATATTAATTGCCCATTTCTACACTCCATACACTCTCAATGATATGTATAAGTGATGAGCAATCTGTTGAAAATGTCGATTATTCAATTAAGTAGCTACTTCAAGGACCCCCCCCACCCCCAATCAATAAAAGCCACTTAAAATGATCTATCCTTGACTGCCAGTCAATAGATTACAAGAGTTAAACTTATCACTGAATTCAAAAGCATAATCTCAAATATTCTAAATGAATTGATTCAGTTCAATGGAAAATTATGGTCCTCCAAGTTTTTAAAAAAAGCTTTATTTATTTATTTTTCATTGACATTGTGCATTTCTTTGCTGGGCTATACAAATCTGGATACAGTAACGCAAAGTTAAAATCAGTAAAATCAATTCTTTCATGTTTTCATTCGTACTTACACACACCACATGCATTTTTACAAAGCTCATGTTTATTTATGGTAGTTCTCACATTAGCAGACATACTGTCACATGTTCACAGCATATGGGGGGTTGTGTGATGCACAGCTATCCCCAGGCAATTGGCAGTGCAATTTCATTCATATACGCACATGTACTGTAGCAGTATCATATTTTAAGCAAGATAGGTATATGCTGGTACACATATCCAAAGAAACATTCTTTCGAACTTTGCTCTCAAGGTAGACACACAAATTTGCAATTCAATCTGCAGCGCTGAGTCTAGATGCTAATGGTAACACATCTTTATGCTTTAAAATGGGGTTTAAAATTGGTTATATGTTAAATATAACTTGTCAGTGTGCATCTCATGGAATATTTGTGTGTTTCTGTTTGCATGTATGCCTATGTTGTGAGGTGATACCAATCATAATGTTTATTATAGCATGCATCAATCGATGTTTATTATATATTTATACAAACACACCTTTTATTCTACTCACTAAGGAACACCAAAGACTATGCTGGGTTATCACCAATATGATGTCTTCTGGTGTGTGATGAAACATTCAATTATTAGCTTTGAAAGAGCCCATGTGGTAACATTCCTCTCTCCAAATTTGGCTACTGTAGAGGTAACTTCTCCAGTGACGACAAAAACCTCATTTGCAATTCAAATATAATTGAAATATGATTGACTTTTCTCATTTTAAAAACACCAAATGACATTTACAAAATTGGTTAAAAAAAATAAAGGCACATTATTTTAATTTCTGTGAAGACTAAATTGGTGGGGGTTTTTTTGGACTTTAGATTTTTTTGTTAAAAATATCTGAGATATATTTGGTGGAGGTGATGTGAGTGTTGGATAAAGTGATAAGCATGAAGCTTGAAGTCAAAGGTGTGATGATGAATGTTAGCACATGCTCTACAAGTTGAGAGTAAGATGGAAAAGAAAGAATAATTCTGGGGTGAGTTGGATGGCAATGTGAAGACTGTACCCAAGGAGGAGAGAGTGTTTTTTGGAGCTGACTTCAATAAGCATTTTGGGGGAGAGAACAGAGGTGATGAAGAGGTGATAGGCAGCTATGGTGCCAAAGAAGGGAATGTGGAAGGATTTTATAAACAAGTATACGAATGACTGATGAATTCATATTTCAAGAAGCAGAAGGAACAGAGGTTGATGTATAAGAGTCAAGGAAGGTGCCCACTGGTGGACCAAATCTTATGCAGGAGGTGCAATCTGAAGGATTGAAGACTGCAAGGTGATGACAGGAGGACGTAGCTGTGTTGGATGGTGGTCCGCAGGATGTCTTTAGAGATCAAGACGATAAAGAGAGTGAAGATGAAGAAGAGAAGAGAGTTTAAAAGAAAGATTCCCTTATCAGTCCCACAAGGGGAATGTGGTATTCTCTGCATTTTAACCCATCCAATTGTATAGGATCAGTGAGCTGCCACCATATGGCGCTCAGGGAGCTGTTAGGGGTTCAGTATCTTGCTCAAGGACACCTTGACATGCTTCCTGCAGGACCGGGGATCGAACCTCCAACCTTCCAATTGTCAGATGACCAATCAACCCACTGAGCTATAACGTCATGGATGAAATGGTGGGATTTGAAGAAGTAAGACCAATTTGAAGTTCAGGGAGGAATTATTACTGGCACTGGATGATGGATGAGTAGCCGGATGGTTGGACAACCACTGCAGAACTAGTGAGAGACATGGCCTTGAAGGTACTTGGTGTGTCAACTGGAGAGAAGAAGGGAGACGAGGAGACTTGTTGGTAGATTGAAGAAATATAGCAAAGTATACAGTGGAAGAGTTTGGCAAAGATGAAGTGGGATAGCCAGAGAAATGAGGAAAGTAGAAAGGAGTACAAGGACATGTGGCATAAAGTGAAAAGAGATAGCCGAGGGGTTTTAACTAGATTGTTCAACACAATCTTGCAAAATGAGAGGAGGCCTGATTAGTAGAGGGAGCATATGGATGCCAATTTTCAACAGTAAGGGTGATGTCCAGGTCTGTAGTAACTACAGATGTATAAATTTGGTCAATCACTCCAGGAAGATATGGGAAAAAGTAGTGGAAGGTTAACAGGAGAGTATGATAACTGAGCAGCAGTAGGATTTCATGCCACAATAGAGTGCCACAGATGTGGTGTTTACTTAGGGATTATTGATGAAGAAATAAAAAGAAGGTCAGGAGTCACATGGTGTCTTTGTGGGTTTAGAGAAAGCATATGACAGGGTGCTGAGAGAGGTGGTTTGTTACTGTATGAGGAGGTCAGGAGTAGCAGAGAAGTATCTATGAATGGTGATAGATATGTATGAGGGCAGTGTAACAGTGGTGAAGTGCACAGAAAGAATGACGGATGGGCTCAAGGTGGAGGTGGGATTACATCATTGATTGCCTCTGAGCCCTTTCTTGTTGGAGTGGTGATGGACAGGTTGACAGATGAGATCAGGCAGGACTCAATGTGAACTATGATGCTCGTGGATAGCATTTGGGATCTGTGGGTAGAGGGTAAACAGCAGAATGGTGGGGATGGAAGGAGTAGAGGTGAGGAAGGTGCATACGTTTAAATACCTGGGGTCAACTGTTCAAGGCAATGGGGGATGCAGAATAGAGTTGAAGAAAATAGTCCAGACAAGGTCAAGTGGGTGGAGAACAGTGTGAGTGGTGTGCTGTGGTTCCTCAGTAGGTAGAGCGCAGGCCTGGGAGTCAGGGGTTGTGAGTTCGTATCCCAGCATATAGCTCTGTAAACGTGAGGCAGTCATTGCAAAGCACTTTGAGTTGCCACTAGACTAGAAAGGCACTATATTACGAACAAGTCAATTTACCATTTAAGGTTGATTTACAAGAGGGTGCCAGCAATAGCAAAGGGGAGGGTTTACAAGATGGTAGTGAGACCAGCTATGTTGCATGGTTTGGAGACTTTATTACAAAAAGACAGGAGGTGCAGAGCTGGAGGGGGCACGTGCTAAGATTTTCATCAGGAGTGAAGAAGGACAGGATTAGGAATAAGCGTATTAGAAGGACATGATTGTAGGGTCTAAGCATAACACAAAAACCGACCTTTTACATTAGAGGGACAGTTCGGGTTGGACGTTTGGAGACAAAGCAAGAAAGGCAAGATTTACGTACATGGTTTTTGGACATATGCGCAGGAGAGATGGTAATATTGGTAGAAGGATATTGAATATGGAGCTGCCAAGCAATAGGAAATGGGGAAGACTAAGAGGAGGTTTGTGGATGTGGTGAGGGACGGCTTACAGGTGGTTGATGTGACAGAGGAAGATGCAGAGGACAGGAAGATATGGAGCTGGATCATATGCTCTGATGGCCCCAATGGGAGCTGCTAAAACTCAAGTTGTAGATCTGAAAGAGATACATTTATGGAATTTTATGCCTGTACTTGCATTCGTAGGGTTAATGTTTGTGTCCGAAAGGGTATCCAATACAATGTTTTGTCAAATCATTTGAAAAGACCATATTGGATCAGTCAAGACTCAAGTTAACAATAACCACCATTGGTGCTCCGCCCTCACAGGGTTTCAATGGGAACTATATAATCTGCTGTGGTAACCCATGAGAATCAGAATAAGCTGAAGAAGATCTCAAAGAGATGAATAAGATCTATTTGAAACTCCATGTGATTGATTTTAATCACATTATGATACGCCCCAAACCACTAAGAAAGTTTTTTTTTAAACTGAAATGGACCTTTAAAACTTGTTTTAGAGATTGTTAAGGCACTACCATGATATGTTTCTCTTGTACGGTCTTTGTAATGTTGGTACTCTTAACATTGTGAAATTCATTGGTGTTAAGTTATCAAGGATTACTGGTTAAAGGAGATGTCAATCAAAAGTGATCAGGGCTGACGGTTAGTCCATCCCTTGAATGGGTCTGATCATATTTAAAGTCAAATTTTGGTTGCTGCTCGATATGACTGATAATTGATATGGTTTCTTTTTACTGGCAAACCTCTTAACCAGACTGTATTCACTGATTTTAATCAATTCAAAGCAGCAATAAATTGGGTTGAATAGGTCATGCAGAGAAGCGCCATTTCAGGATGGGGAAATTCAAATAAAGGGGAATTTTATGGTCATTCGGGATAGTTTGGGGTATGGCACAGGAAGTGCAGCAGGTTGTCTAGTAATTGGAAGGTCGCTGGTTTGATCCCTAGCTCATACAGAAAGTAATTTGAAGGATTTTTGAGCAAGACACTGAGCCCCCTAACTGCTCCCTAGGTGCTGCAGCCGCCCCCACTCCTATACAAAAGGATGGGTTAAATGCAGAGGACACATTTCATTGTCAGAATACAGTGACATAAAGTGGCTCTCTTTTTTTAAATTAAGAATCATCAAAGCAAGCTTGAAATAAAGAAATAGACAAGATGATATGTCTAAAATAAGATGTACCTGTGCCTTCTTCAGAGAAAAGCTCTAGTTTTTTTTATATTCAAGACCGACTCGCCCAACTTGCCCAAAACGACATGGCAATGCTTTAGATTTGTTAATTGTCTATGGTTTTAATTGCTAATACCACTTGTTTGTATTACTGTAAAGTGATTGTTTAATTGCTAAATATGGGCCAGTGAATTAAAGATGTAAATGTGAATCGGCAAAAAATGAAATTATCAGTGTCCAGCACAACAGAAATGCTTGAACACTCAACAAAAAGTGTGTATGGGTTTGTTAAAATATGGTACATGTAGGCAATTTTGCATGAAAGTTTTATGTGGGAAGTTGGCAGAGAATTTAGTGTAGTTCACCGATAGTCCCAGTAATACTGTATTCCATCAATAATGTAATGTAAAACATCTAACATCATAAATATGCCAAAAGGTTGTTTTTATCATCTGTATTTTTCAACCATGTATTCATATTACATAACCCCCCCCTAAAAAAGTCTAATTATTCAGTGAATTTACCAAAAGAGAATCATAGGGAACAACACATATCTTTCAGCCATGGGGTTCAACATTTCTTCATCTTTTTTTGAGTAATTCTATATTAAGCCATTAATTTAGAGAAGTAGCTAATTTTTCCTCTGAAACAACTGTACTGAATATTCATCATTTCCTATGTCAAGTTTACATTACCCATGAAACCACCATTACCCATGAAAGAGTTCACGGGTAATGGTGGTTAAGGAAAATATGACTTTTTGGTCTAACTAAATGCATGCAGCGTGATCCAACATATTCAAACAAGCCTTATGTTGAGGACATTTCTAAATTTCAAAGGAGGAAAAGAGAGCTGCAAACAGAAGTATTAGAATTTGAGATATTCTTGACATAAAGCACTTACTTTAAGGAGCTTATACTATTTGATAGATGTGATGCAACAGAGGTCTATCAATACAAGACTATGTCTAAACAAAATAAGAACAAACATCATGCTGTCACAGTAGATTTGAAAAATGTTTCATCAAACATTATCATTTCTGTTTTCTTGTGTGGAAATCCAGCTTTGGTTTAATCAAGAAGCTCTTCCCATTGGTGAATGAAGACATAGATGAGGAGGTTTTCATATCTACAGTGAGTCCAGTGTACGCTGCCTCTTCATTTTGACATGTTGCTAGATGACTTATGTAAATCTATGCAGGCAATACAAATACTAATCAGATGAGTCGAATTGCTCTCCTTCGTTAACATAATCATCATATTCGCCTCATTTCCAAACAAGAAATACATTTTTATTATTATATGCAAACAAACAGTGGTACTGCTCTCATGCCATCAAAGGCTTTGTTTTCTAGTGGGAGTGGGTTTTTGAAAGGTTTGATTTAGATCAGGAGCACCAGCCCTCTTCATTCCGTTCCCCTTTGCTTCACTTTCCGTTGTCTTCAAAAACAAACTTGGCAGTAGGGAGAAAAAATATCATAAGCTTGCGTAAGTGAAAGTAGAATGTGTGACTGTGTATAAGAGACACGAGAAAGTGTGCAGCAGATCGAGAACAGGAGAGACAATAAACGTGGCTCAAGTAGATAATTGTGGAATGTGCACAAGCAGGAACTCTATTTTTAGGACATCTCCTCTGAGAGAAGGGGAATAGCAGGGACTGAATGAATTTCAGTAGATAAATAAATAAAAGAGGAATTATTTTTAGCACTCCTACATTCATACATTTATGATTCCATATATGAATTGCGGCGTGTCTTGCCTACAGCAAATCCTATCTCTGTGTTTGTTGCTGCCTGGCTTCTTTTTAAAAGGCACACCGAATGTCTCGTTCTGATGAAACACTATCAGTTGTGGCAGGTTTAGGATGCACATGCGAGGCAAAAAGGGGGAGGGTGTGCGTGTGTGCGTGCAAGTACATGGGTTAGACTGTGAGTGTGTGTGTGTGCATGCATGTGTGACTGAGAGCCAGGGAAAGTTGGTGTGTTGCTTTGCTGTGAAATCTCCTGAGATGGCTTGCCTTCAGGGGTTTGTGAGAGTATGAGGCAAAACGTGACTATGTAGTCAGTGCCTGAGTGAATGGGGGGCAGTCGGAGAGAGAGAAATGGGTTAAATGAGAAGAAGAAAAGGGGATGAGAAGTGGGAAGAATGAGAAAATACATTTATTCGACAGTATTGTAAAAACAATAATAGCAGTAAAGGCAGATTGAATTTACCCATTGAGACTGAGGGAGAGGGGCAGTGGACAGGGAGATCTTCGTGGAGGTGGTACCATTGACCTATAAGAGGCAGATGTATACAATGGCTGGCAGCTGATGCATGCAGACAGCACCCGTGTAGAGAGCCAAAGCACAGAAGCCATGCATAAATCATGAGGAAAATGGGTTATAGATTTTAAATAACTTTTTGCATTTAGTGCTTGTATGAACCACTCCAAATATTAAGACAGAAATAAAGATTAACATTCTACATTACACAGAAATAGCTATTCTAAAGGAAAAGAGTGTGGAAAAAGATACTTAAAGTTGGTTTGGTTTGAATGTGGAACAAGATGCAGGGAGAATCAAGAGTGGCATAGATTTTCAATGATGAAAGCAAAACCACAGTAACTGCCCCCACTCTGTTTACATACATAGGCTGCGGCTGACATTGTATGCTGCATACTACATATGTGTACGATAGTCTTTCAGCATACCATTAGGATTTGAGTAAAGTGTACGGTGGCTTTTCAGACATAGTGCATTTTATTATAGCTTCCTTTTAGCCATTTGTGGGTTGATGATGATCTGGCTATGAACTTCTACATATATTTTTTTAACATAGAAATAACCATTGATTTTGACTACTATATGCTTAGCCAAGTGAAAGTTAATACTTATATTTATTTACACAGCTCAACTATCCTACTGCTAAGGTTTTAACTGCCCTCAACCATTGTTGGGTGGTTGCCTTCATGAAGTATTTGTAATATGATGTGGGATACTCATGTCAGTGTTAAGTTCACTGCTTGCAAACTATGTTATTTATCCAAATGAAGGATGAGATCCTGGTATTTTATGCATTTTACTATTTGACGATAATGTGGTATCGGGTGAACTAAGACCACTGACATGACATGTCTCCTTTTTTTGCTTTGTATAAGGGGTCTTTAGCAAGAATCAAATGCCAAGCATCATGTCTCAACCTCTAATAAATCAATGATATCCTCTGTGAATATCTCCTTCTCCACTGCCTCTTCCCTTCACTCAGTCTCATGGGGGAATTTCAATCTGCCTTTATTGATTCTCCCTTTTCATACTGTAATGAATTAATCTGTTCACTCGTCCCACCCTCCACTGATTGGAGGCTGGAATAACTGACACAGCAGGTGAATGTAATTGACTTCCTGGAATTATTTTTTTTTAGAAAGTGGTGCTTTGTGAACATGTTGTCTATTTCTCATGGAAACTAGAGACAGGTATTTCTTGTCTACTTTTTCCCCCAAAATTGTATAGTTATTGGGTTTGAAATTCCCACAGCACTCTAAAGCTACAAATGACCCAATTCTATTATTATTTTTTGCTCACATGGCACAGATCAGATGTGTATTATGACCATGCAACCTGGAAAAAGGAAAATGGAATCAGAATTTTCTAATCTTATTTTGACCTCATTCACATGGGAAAATAAATTGGCCCAGGAATCTGGTATCTGCCAATGCAACTCTTATAATCACATGGGTCAGATTTTTCCAGTCATTGCAACTTACGCATTATTTTGAAATTTGACACTCTCACGATCTTGTCGCATTTTGGATGTCTTGTACATTTGCAGCTATTCACTGTGGCATTTGTGACCAAATTCATGAAGTTCTATGCACGTCGATTGTTTCGAGGGCAAACCAAATCGATATGCTGTGAGAGCAGGAGTTGGATATGAGTCACTTTTAAATATAGATGCGGCCATCAGATATCAAATACGGGCAAATTATTAGAAGTGGGCATCAAGATATATGATGAAAATGGAGACAAAATGTTATGAGTTCTCATGAACTTCAAGATTAGATATTCAAGATTCAACAAACTTTACTGCAATACATAACCAGGTGGGGGCATTTTACAGCACAGCATGGTAGCTCCGTGTAAACATACCCAATATCCCAACAAAAATACGTACGATAAATAGATACTTAGGATACACATATCAATTGCATCCTAACATTGCATAGTCATTAAGGGGTATCAGAAGTCATGGTTATGAGGGGATGGAGCTTCGTTCTTATCACAGTGGGAGAAAAACGGTCTCTGGAATGGGTGTTTTTTACACTGATTGACTTGTAGCGGCTTTCTGATGGCATGAGTTTAAAGAAGTAGTTGACTGAAGGGGAGGGCTCTGTCAATTATTTTACCAGCCCAGTTGGCTGTGCAGGTGGTGAAAAGTAGTCGATAGAAGGGTTTCACATCCTTTGATTTTAGAGGCCTTTTTCATAATCTGTTGAAGTTTGATTTTGGTGATGCTGTCAGGTTCTGTACCAGACTGTAAAGGCAGATGTGGGTATGGTTTGAACGATGGCGATGCAAAATTGGACCATTAGTTGATTATTGACCCTGCACTGGAGATTAAATTGTTAATGGTTTCACAATAAACCATGGTAAAATCCCTGATCAGTAGTATTGCCATTTCAAGTTTTAATTATTGTTGAAACTGTGTTTGAGTACTGAAAAAAACAACCCAAAAACTGAATACTGTCCAGCATCAACTAAAGTTAGCAACAATCTCCCAGATGCAGGGATCCTATTTCTTGTTTATTGGTGGCTAGCAAACCACTTTTAAGGTGCATTAGCAATACCTTTTGGATTGTAGTTTGGTACCAGGCACAGCATGCAACATGGGTTTATTTTGCATCAATGAAAACATGACAGTGCTCCAACAGAGATTTTCCTACCTATTTCAAGAATATTGTTGCAAAGCATTCTGAGATCAACTTTCAGACAAATAAACAGAAGAGATAGGCCGTCCCTGTTGCTATGAAGAAGTAGATAATCAAACGCATCTTAATTTAGAGATTGTAATGAAAGAAGCAATTTTGTTAGAGGACGATACACTTGGTCCTTCATTAACGAAAGGCCCATCTGATTGTTCAGTTTTGGAGTTGAAATGATGGCTTGAATGTCGTGGAGAGAAAAGGACAGGCAAGAAGCCAGACTTGATCAGTAGAGTTAGAGGTTGCATTGTGATAGATAAAGCCATCAATCCCAAAATTGATGGTCAAATCTACAAACTTTGTTATTACATACTTGTTCTTCATTTCTGTTTCCATCTAAATGCCAGTATTGAAGGTTTAACTTTACAGGACCATAAAGTTATAAAGAGCATCAAACTGATCAGGGAAAAGACATGAAAAACTTCGATCTGTTTCTGCAGGCCAATTTTATCTCTGGGGACATTGAATTTCTTTTCTCTATTCCTGCAACACCATTTGTAATGATTTCAGGTTGTACTTGTCTTCGTTTCTTTAAAAAAAAACTTTCACTTTTTCCTCCAAAAACATCCTAGTCATGGATGGCATGCGTAGCAACCTCTAATGTCCTTATTGCCACCATCCTAGATTTGTCTGGCTCCTCAAATGACTGAGAAGGTGTAGACATACTTTCTAAAACTTCAAAGCAATCTTCTGCAATATTTTTTTAAATCTTTTTTGGCTTTCTTTTCCAATCAAAACTTGGTCAACACAACACTATGTCGGTTCTCTCTCCCTTTTCATTCTTGCTTCTGCATCTTTCTCTGTTAAAATAGCAAGAATTGGATCTGGATTTTGTTCTGTTTGCCCTTGATCGTATCCAAAATGAATAGAACAAATGTATGTATCTTTTGTTATCTGCTCTGAACTTGAAAAGTCCTTTCTTCCACAACCATCTTTTAGCATGTTCAGTGTTCTCTTTCCTTCGTTTTTCTCCTATTCAGTCATACTTTGACAGTGCCTATCGATATTTGATCAGGATGGTAAAATATACTTGTGCTTATACCTCGTATCTTATTTTCAGATACCCCAACAATGATTTTTCATTGTCAATTTTCTATCCATGACATCAATGTTCCTTTCCAATTTCTGGAATGATTGTTTAAAAGCTGTAGGCCCTAACTTGGAGAACAGGGCCAAGATGTTTGTCCAAGTCTCGATCCCCCCATGCGTTGCATGCTAATGTCAAAATATGCTTTCGGCCTCTGAAGAATGTGCTATTCCACAAAGCTGTTCATGAAATATCTAAGTGGACTTGCTGAAAATGACACACTTGCTGTAGCCTTGTACCTTTAACATGAGCATGGTACTGGTGAAAAAGGTGTAGTCAGTGAAGTGCCAGTGTTGGCTATGAGCTAATGGAAATCTTGAATCCTTGTGAAATCAGTGTCCATAAGACACATTAGTTGTAATAAAGAAGAAATTGCATGAGTAAAATGAAATGTCAGTGTATTTTTCAGACGCCATTCCTGATAGTAACATTTAGGGTAAATGACCTCGGAGCTCAGCATCACTTAAGGGAAAACATTGATGAAGTTTAAATACATGGACAAATAATTCAAGGGTATTTTCAACCCATACCAATAAATGGTGTTCATGCCTGTGGATGAACATGTGTCTGTGTGCGCACACCACATGCATGTAAATGCACAACAATAAAATGATAATGAGACATTGCTAACTTGCAAATGTACAAGGCTATAAGCTTTGTGCACAGTACAGCTCTGCCCCAAAATATTTCACAAATCACAACAGGTAGAGTGTATGCCTCCAAATCAGGCATTGCTGGTTTGATCCCGTTACAGGGCATCAGGAAAGACCATCTGGCCTTAATCCTCTATGACCATGCAAATGTGAGGTACATGTTGTAAAGTGCTTTAAGTGGTTGCTAGACTAGAAAAGCACTACATAAAAATGAGCCCACTTACCCGCTCTCACTGTGGTGTAAAGTGTCAGTGCCTGATGAGTGATCTCATTCTTTACTCATTCATAGAGTAATACTCTAAATAATGCCCCTCTGAAGTTACTGGGTTATATTTATGTGTGCAACAGTTTAGTTATATACTGCATAAATGCTCAAGTTATTTAAAATACACGTGTAAATTAAATTCAATAACCCCTCAGTCTACCTCTAATCTCTGGTTTTCTCTCGGTCTCTTTTATTTGATTTGTCTTTATCATTTTCTCCTCTCCCCACCCTTTTTGCTTTCATGCACCCATGTGGATGCTCAGATACCCTTAGAAACAGACACACACATGCCTCACGTGTGATATTTCAGGGCAACAGCTGAGACTTCTAGATAACATTTTATCAGTGCTGTTTAGCACCTCTTCTGGTTGAGTAAGAGCCTGCATGTAAAGTACACAGTAGTTACCAGGGCATTCATGCCCCCACTGTTAGAGTCTGTACCTGTTCCCCCTCTCTTGGTCACTTGCTCACCTCTTACTTTTTAATCACCTTTCTGCCCTCAGTAGAGAATCTGTGTGTGCGCACATTGGTGCACACACTCACAATTGTCAAGGACCAGAAGCAGTGATGAGCAATGCAGCAAGGGAAAATAATGCTGCCGATGGGTCTCACGGGTCACAGAGGAAAGAGTGCCCCCTCGATTACTTGCGAAGAGAATTTAGGTATTACCTTTTCCTTATCCATCACACTTTCAGTGTTTTTACAACAGAAAAAAGGAAGATATAGCAGCCAGAAAGCCACATAAAGTAAAACTTAACAATTAATAGTTACATTGAACTGAAATATCACCAAATGTGTAAGCTATTTGGATAGAGGATAGATACATTGAGTGCTTTTACAAATAACCATGATGACAACACAAGTAAAATGATGCATTTGATTAAGAATTAGACCTTGAGTTTTGCAGAAATTTTTTGATTTACATTAGGGGAAAAGAAGAGGAAAAACACTTTATTTTGTCATTGTAGTCTTATAATGAATTAGCCTTCTGCATTTTACCCATCCTGTTGCCTAAGAGCAGTGGGCAGCTCCAGCCCAGATTTTTTTTGAAATTGGCACCACCCTCCATTAAAATGTTTACTTCAATGTGTACCATCTTTTAATCAAGCTTATGTTAAGTTACCGACTAAATGCACCCATGAAAATGCTAGCAACTGGAGTCAAATACTATTTTTAGCCAGTAAATCACCAACCAGTGAAGGAATTTAAACTCTAAACTCTAGACTAACTGTGTTCAATATAGGAGGGATGGGATGCCGGCATAGCTCAGGAGGTAGGGTTTTTGTCTAATAATTGGAGATTGGTGGTTTGATCCCCATCTCCTGCAGAAAGACCCTCGAGACCAGCATTACTCTCCATGCTGCATATTTATATATAGTAACCTTCCATCCAGCCACCACCTATATCCACTTAATCCATTTAGAGTTGCAGGGTACTGAGACCATCCCCACAAATATTGAATGGAAGACAGGGAGGCACTCTGGGCAGGTTGTCACTCCATCAAAATGCCAACTATCAGTGACTCACACACTACTCATACCCATGAGCGATTTAGAGACTCCAATTCATGCATATCTTTTGACCCTGGGAGGAAACTGGAGTACCTGGAGGGAACTCATGCAAACATGGCAAAAGCAAGCAGATGCTACACACGGGCTGAACTTGAACCCAGGACCCTCTTACTGTGAAGGAACATTGCTAAAATAATATGACTTTTGGATAATTGAGTTATGGCTATTTGTCTGTTCCACCATGCAAAATGTCAACTTAAATGGTATAGGTGCTGATGATTGTCCCATTTTTGTTGTATGATTTAGATTTGTCATAGTCGGGGTTTCAACTGATAAAAGATTTAGGCCACTGATTTCAAAATCATCCTCTGGCAGTGGGACGCAGTTTGTGTGTCAGCCGGAGATGAGGAACCAGGAGTGGGTCTATCACCACCAACACACCTGCAGGGGCTTTGTGGTCAGTCACACCTTTGCTGCATTGTTCATTAACCAGTCCAGCTCTTTCCTCTGCAGTGAAACTGGGATGAGAGAGGCTAGGACACAACGAAGAACTGACTGATATTATTCATAAATGTAATTCATTTATATGCTAGGCAAGTTTATTGGCTCTCAGATGACGATGCTACATTAGCCCTAACATGCGCTACAAAATGTTGTGAAAAAAATTACTTCTCTGAAAGGAGGATGGCTGACTGATCCTCGCTAACCAAAATTAAGCAAATGCTGCTACACGAATTTAAATGAAATGGCGATTAAGATTACACAAATGTTTATATTTAACAAGTTCTTTTCACGTTTGCCACAGTTGATATCTGAGTATTCTGCTCCCCGATAGCTTTGTTTCCACCACCAACCACTACTGTTATACTGTCAGTCTGTAAAATAATGGACCAACCTTGCCAATACGTACAGCCAGCTTTTTTATTAGGGAGCATTTAGAAAATTAAGACTTTGTGAATACTTTTAAAAAATGTGAAAAATCATCAGTAATTCACCATCAGCATTGATAATAGCTTGTCAAGTGCTGGAGTTTACCGAGATATGTGGACCTTGTCTGAATATTAGAAAATATATGCTTCCAGATCCATTATTGGGGCTTTTGGGGTGTTAACAGGTTAAGACTAGAGTCTCATGCACATGTTCAGTTTCAAGTTGATTTTGTATCTATAATGGGAAAGAAAATACACAGGATTTGGCCCAAACAAGGTTTTCTATTTCCTATTCTTTTTGATTGAATGCAATTTTCTTGTTTTGAGGGCACACAGGTTTTTAGTTTAAATCCTCTCTAAATCTTTATACCTAATACCAGGGGCGGCGCGCAGCATTTTAAAGTTGGTATTCAAAATTTTTCAGAAAAATTAAAATACGCTGCTGGAAAGAGCGCCTGTACTTGAGCCTGGACTCCGTTTAATTCACCACTCATTGTAGGTGCTCCGTCATAGGATTGCCCGACCAACTTTTCTGCACTTTCCTCTGGGGTAATCCCGTAATTTTTCAGC
>OMLC01035947.1:0-16945 GCA_900302585.1 Regalecus glesne
ATCCAATACAGCTATATATAAATACATTTATTTTTGTATATATACACAAATGTATATATACATTTGTGTATATAATGTATGTAAATACATACATACATACATACATACATACATACATACATACATACATACATACATACACACATACATACATACATACATACGTACGTACATACATACATACATACATACATACATACATACATACATACATACATACATACATACATACATACATATATAAATACATACATACATATATACATACATACATACATATATACATACATACATACATATATACATACATACATACATGCATACATACATACATACATATATAAATACATACATACATACATACATACATACATACATACATACATACACACATACATACATACATACATACGTACGTACGTATGTATGTATATATATATATATATGCCAAACAAAAAATGGACAATATACATCTTCTACCATTGTTCATTTCTTTCACATGCTCCCAATTAACACCCTTCTTCTTCCCTATACCTCTTTAAGAAGGATTTTTTATAAATCTTTTTAAACTGTTTTATTGTTTTACTCTGTTGTATCTCTCTTTTCTAACAATGTAGCTTCTGTTAATAATAAGTCAGTTCTGTGTGAATCTAGTTGAATTACATTCAACACTTGACTTTCAGCAATTACAGGATGAGAAACGTGAAGATGCGTTTTTACAAAGGAAATTATTTTCAATTGCTCATTGTTGCTCTTTGCTCATCATTATGAACATTATTTTTACCATATCTGATGGCATACTAGGAATAAGAACGAAAAGGAAATTTGAATATGAGCAGTACAGCTGACGAAGATTGGGCGAAATCACGTAAAATCAAGTAGTTTACATTTATTCTTTCAAATCCAGTAATTCAAACAAGTTCTTTCAATCTTGGGCAGCACAGTTGACCAAGATTGAAAGAAGATACTTATGAATTATTTGATTATTTCACGGCATATTTGTAGAGCACTCCCGCCATTAGTGGTGTCCTTGAAGTTATATGTAGGTTTGTGTTGTGTGTTTTTTATTTATGCGTGTGTGTGTGTGTGCATGCGCGCACGTGTGTGAATTGTTCATTTAAGTTGTTTTGTATAAATAAATCATGTAATCTAACAATGTCATAATATTGAACCAATTTATATCTCAAAGGAAATCAACTATCCACTCTACTGGATTCAGTGTTCACTAGCTTGCTCAACCTAATTAGGCTAGACCTGAGAAATAACCTCATTGTTACTTTTCCTGAAGTAATTGGCTTACACACGTATGGTTTAAAACTCTTACAGAAATTTGCTTTATAACCATGATTTAATTCCAATCCCATGGGTTGCCTTGTGTCTTGAGTGTTTCCTGCCATTTCTTTATGCAGTTTTAAACTATTATTACATGTTCTAAACAAGGGTTGCCCCTTAAGTAATGTGTACCATTAAAAAAGTATACACTATAACAGCACACATGCTCTGTGTGGGGAAAAAAACCTTACAATATTAGTTCATTTGTGAATTGGCTTTTTCAGATCACTGAAAGCCTTGCTGCTAGAAGGAAAACCAATCTCAAAACTTCCACCAGAGCTTGGTGGTTGATATATTAATGACATCGAGAATATTGTGAAAACATATCACTCTGACCCCTAATCTTCATCTTGTTGATTGTATTCTGAGGAACCAAGGAATCTGAACTCAATCCATTGTCGCACTCACTGTATGTCACTCTGGATAAGAGCATCAGCTGCATGGCTAAATATAATATGTAAATATAGTAATAATGATAATCTCCTTTATTAGGACAGTGCATTTTAATGCATATTTAGAATGTAAATATGATAGGTTTTGCCAACAGGCTAATTTTAATCTGTTATCACAAGCAATTAGGTGCTCAGTGTCTTGCTCAAGGACACTTCAACATGCTCTCTGACGAAAACCGGGATCAAACCACCAATCTTCTAATTACTAGACAACTGCCCTACCTCCTGAGCTATGCTGCCCCCTGAGTTATGCTGTTCCTAGGCATTCATTTTCCTTTCTTTACTCTAGGTAATGTGATAACCCCAAAAGGCCTGAACCTGAAGAATTGCCCCATTACATTCCCACCAGGATATTGTGCAGCAGGACCTCCAGTGCATCTTTCAGTACCTGAGGAATGCTATAGCTCAGCAACTGATTAGCATTCAGGAATCTCATGCAGGTAAACGAAGTGAGAACTGCCACCTGAACAGTGTAACAGTGAGCTATTTAGTATGCATTTGTCCTCTGAGTGCGTCCTAACCATCTGCTCTTTTTGTAAAAAGAAAGGAAGGCTGGCCACAAAAATAGCTCGTTGCCCTGGTTCCACTTCAACGGTGTGACTCTTGTTCCCTTAGAGACCGCACATGCTTGTCAGCTGACTTTTCTCCTCCCCTGTTTGATCACTGCAATATTTTTAGCCAGATGAAAATGATCAATAACCTGCGAGTTCTCGACAGAAATTCTCTGTCATCAAGCAATCTCTGTAACTAATCATGCTAAAAAGCCCAAGACAGCCCTCCACAGGAGAAGAAGAGACAAACGCCACAGCCCACCTTCTTATCATTCTGCCTTCCAGGCTATTTCCATTCAAAAACCCTTTTCCTCACAGAAAACATACGTCATCTTATTGGCTATGTATGTTTATCCGATAAGATAACATCGTATGGGTCAAAATATCTTGATGCATGCTCAATAACCCAGCTAAGGGAATCACAAAAAAGGTGAATTGGTTCAACTGGTTAAGAAGCTTACTCAGAGATGTTTCATCACTCAAACAGGTGACATCTTCAGTCTGAGCTGACTGTAGCATCCCCAACCTTATAAACAATACAGTTGCAGGCTACACAACAAAAGGAATGTTTCATATGTCTTGATACATGTTTAATAATCCAGCTAAGGGAATCACCCCAAGGGTCCACCCCAAGGATCGGGTAAGAGGAAACGCCCATCCTTCATCAGGGGTGGGGGCCTGAGAGTATGTCATCTTACAGTGCTGTGATTGCAAATATTCCCCAATCCTCCTTGAATATTACTTATTACCACTGACTGTGCAGTCAATGACCAACTTGCACAGAAAGCCAGCCTTTCATTGTTTAGTATCACTTTATTGTTTATAAGAGTGGGGCTCTTGGAGTCAGCTCAGACTGAAGATGTCACCTGTTTGACTGATGAAACATTTCTGAATAAACTTCTGATCCAGTTGAACTGATTCACCTTTTTTATGATTGTATGAGCCAGTACAAGAAAGCATCATTGTTATTTCACTTTATTTTGCATAGATTAGAGTATAATTTATATTGTGAGTTTTAGTATGAATTTGAAAACATTAAGTTTTCATACATGCTGCATTGAAATGAAACATTTAGCACTGTGATGGCACTGGACGCCTGACATTGTCACCTGTTTTACCACACGCATCCTAAATAGAATGATAATTGGGAAGCTCTTATTGGTCTCCTATCTCTCTGAAAATGTCTGTCTTCGTTCTTGTATTTATATTCACCAGTCCTTCACCACCACAACTTTTCCTACTCTACAACTAAATGTTGAAATACTTCCCAAACATTCTTATTTCCATTGTAAATTGTGTCAACTCCCACTCAGTAGCAACTGCTTGTTATTTATGACTGAAGTAAATTTGTAATAATGGACTATACAGATAAAATTGACTCGACTGCCATCCATCATCAACTGCTTATCCGAAATCAGGTCGCGGGGAAACTGGAGCCTATCTCCGTTCTCATTGGGCGAAAGGCGGGGTACCCCCTGTATAGGTTGCCAGTCTATCACAGGGCAGAGCAGTTAGGGGAACAGCGTCTTGCTCAAGGACACCTTGACATGCTTCTCTGCAGGACCGGGGATCGAACCTGCGACCTTCCGATTGCCAGGCGACCACTCTACCCATTGAGCCATGCCACCCCTTGACTTGACTTATGAAACTGAATTATCCCAAAACAACTAAGAATACCAAAAGTATAACTTTTATAGCCTGTGATAAATGTATTGTTAATATGTATATAACAACATAGCTGCAATGCTAGAAACAAGCCATGCTTTAGAGATCATATCCTAATTTAAAATGGAGCTGCCCACTAAAAGCCTTGGAATGGAATTTTCCGATTTGCTGTTGCCTGTGGATTGAAGAATGTAATGATACAGCTTAATATTTGACGTGTTTATGGTTGTTTAATTGGAAGAAATGCCCCTGGTGGAAAGTTCCAGCTGTCAGAGCTGGTGAAGTCCAGTCTGGAGCTATGTGAGGAGCCTCGGGCTAAGAAGGACCTCCAGTGGTTCAGGGAACTCAAAGAGAAGATAGTCCTTTTGGAGAGTGTGGAGCTAGGCTACAGAAGACCTCTGGTCCATAAGACAATGCAAGAGGAAAGAAACCTTAAGTCACACCCTTTACCTCTTATTGAAAGGTAATTAAACAAGGGTAAAGGTTCAAAGGATCTATATGACGTTCAGAAGGGGGAAATTGTACTTTGGGTATTTAAATACTAAAAAAAACTCCTGACCCAGCAACCAGTGTGGTGGTCACAATCTTTTTAATAAGAATTCATTTTAATTTTCTCTGGTCTTTTATGTATTTGTAAATTAAAAACATCAATTTTGACGTGTCACAATTAGTCCCCACATTGTGGGGTTGGACATGGACCTAGATAGGTCTGTTAAATATGAATGGGACCATCTTGCAATTTCTTATTTCCAAAAATAAATCCTTCAAATCTGTGAGAGGTTTAGTGCTGAGGTTTACAGTTGAAATGGAGAGCATAAAACTATTTTAATGACATTCTCTACGGAGGAGGTCAACTGATAAGAAATTCCCCAGGCTGTGTCAACTGGCACTTGGTACTCTGGAGAGCAATAATAAAAAATATTTTTTTTAAAACAAGAACATTTTCTTTCGATTTATTTATCAGAAAGAAAGAGATTATCAGGGCCAGCATATTTTTTTGTCTTAGATATGTTTGGTACCATGGAGCTGAAGCGGTCAGAAGAATGGTGACCGGTAGCAGTGAGAGTTTAAGGAGAAATGTTCTATTCTTGAACAGAGGAGAAAGTAAGTGCACACCAGGAGTCATATACAATAAACCCCCTCACCACTGTCAAACAACATGTTAATCATTACCTTACATTTCACATCATGAACTGGATTCAACTAATAACACAGGTAGATAGATTCAATGCCAAAAAGTCATGGATACATTTGTTTAACCGATTTCCAACTGACAGACAGTGAGGGATCAATATTATTCACATGTAAAGTCGACTATGAATGAGAGGTATATGAAGAAATGAAATACGACCACAGATAAACCTTCACCCTGACTAAAATGGACTGGAAATGGTACAAACACAAACATTCATAGGAGAAAATATATTGACATAGTGCATTCCTTTTTTCATTCCCACCGACCCTAGAAACCAGGAGTTTCTTCAGGAATGGCGTGTGAAGACCAAAACTATGCAGGATAAGAAAATCTTCGATCACAAGCAACAGGGGAAAGATGAGGTATGTTTGAATTATTGTCAAGATTGTATTTATCAGTTGAATAGGCTCCAGACTAGAAAAGCGCTATGTAAAAATGAGCCCATTTACCGGTCCATGTCAGTTGGGGTTCAGTTGGTAGCCACAAGAAGGCAGCGTAGCACCACCTCTCTGAGTGTCATTAACAAAACCGGTGACAGAAATGAATGTGAAGTTGTCAAACAGAATGAAGCATTAATTATAAGAGAATTCCAAGAAGTAAAGGTGATCAGAATCTCTAATAGATCTCTTGGTTTTCCCATTTGAAAATACAGAACAAAATAAGGAATCTGACTCACCAAAAAGTGGCATCTGTATGTGTTGGTGCATATGCAGGCAGACAATGATACAATGATTTTGAGAAACGGTTATACCAGGTACAGTCACGTGTAATCACCGCACCAAAGTGTGTTTTTTAAACAATCAACATTAATCTGAGCATACACTGATACAACTCCTTTTTCCAATTTAACACTAAAACACTGTCATGTTCTATCTAGCATTTGTGGTTTGTGTTTACAGTAAATGTTATATTTCAATTTTATACTCTTATCTACACAGATTTTTGTGCTCGATAGAAAAACACTGTGTCCCCTGAAAAAAATTACAAAGCCCCCTCCCCTTTACAGGCTCCAGAGATTATTTTGTGTTCCACCAAGTTTAACCTAGGTTTATCCAATAGCCGTGACATTGTGGCTCATACAGGGCAAATTTATCTACAGCGATTACAGAGGCAGAGTTCTTTCATGACCCAAAGGAGGCCAGGTAAATGGGATTCAATCACCACAATACAGCTCTTCAGCAGGCCAAGACCAAACATACACATTTGTCTTAATGCATGCTCGATAATCAGGATAAGGAGATCACAAAAAGTTGAATCGGTTCATCTGGATATAGTGTTTAATGAAATAAATATGTCATCACTCATTCAAGTGACATCCTCAGTCTAAGATGACTGTAGGAATCCCCATCCTTATGAACAATACAGTTGCACAGCTGAAACCAATGAGAGTTTTTAATGCAAATTGGCCATTGACTGGCCTTTCAAAGGTAACGTGAACTATTCACAGAGGATTGGGAAATAACTACAATCACAGGATTATTAGGTGGTGACAAATGTAGTCTTAGCCCCCCTCTCGCTTCAAGGATGGATGTTTCTTCTTCACATAGATGGCCTCTTTGACTTCCTGTTCAAACCTGCCTTCCTCTATTTCAAGGATGTCTTGTTGTTCTTGAAAAAGTGGCCACTGGCCCCTAGATGGGTGCAGAGTGTGGAGTCCTGGCCTGACATGTTGGCTCGTCTGTGTTTTTCCATCCTCTTGGCCAACTGTCTGTTTGGTTTCCCTGATGTACAAGTCATGGCATTCCTCCCGGCACTTGACAGCGTACACTATAATACTCTGTGCTGGCAGACCTGATCATTTGAGTGAACTAAATTCTAGCGCAGCCCGTTTTGGTGTTTGAAAGCAACTGAGGCTGGGTTTTTGGAAAATATCTCAGCTGTCCTGAAACTCCCGCCACATACGGAATCTGGTAAAGGGTTTGACAGCTGTTGTCCTTCTCTCTGGGACTTGTTTGGGTGTCTTCCTTGCTTTGACATATGCCCAGTTAGGATATCCAAACTTAACCAGGGCCTTTAATGGGGGATTTCTCCCCTCCCTAGGCCGTTGTGTATGTTGGTTCACAGTAAACAACAATCAACTGTCCCCCATTAATAAGTACAATTTCACAGTCTAAGATGGATAACTTGTCATTTTTCACATCCTCGCTAGTGAACTTGATGTTATTGTTCAAAGAGTTAATGTGATCGATGAAATGTGGTACTTCCTAAGATTTCATTTTAACCCTGGTGTTGTCCACAAATCTGAACCAATGGCCAGGATAGGATGTCAAAGCCTTCATTTCTACTTCCTCCATGTATAAGTTGGCCACCATAGGTGAAACCCCATAGCACACCTATGCTTCTACCTATTGTATTGCCCCCTGTATGTGAAGTACATAGACTGAAGACACAGCTTCAGGAGCAGACACACTTGGTCAATGTTAAAGGTGATCCTATTGCTTAGGGTGGGGTCATTTTGTTATTTTCACCTCCACTACTTCATCAACAGGAATGCATGTGAAGAGAGGCTTACATAAGAGACCATTTTTTTATCCCCCTCCGTAACGATGTCCCTCACCTTATCCGTGAAATCCATAGTGTTCCGAACATGATGTTCATCATTGCCTACCAACGGGGTAAGTATAGATGCTGGAAACATACCCATTTCAGCTCCTGCTCCCCAGGAGTACTCAGATGAGATTGTTATGTGATTTAGAATCAGATAGGACCACCCTTAACACTGACCAATGTGAAATGCACATTAATAGTACAGCAATTTGTCTTGATTATCTCAGTGGAGTGGCATAGAAAAAACTTACAAAATTATATATGGTAATATACATAGTTAGAACACATAGGACAGTAAAACACACTACAATACGTTCATTCACTAAACTTCTTGTTGGTCAGATAGCTAGAGACACCTAGTATATTGAGATAGACTGAACAACTCCGGATGGACAATTAACTCAACTTCTTTGTTCATCTTGGGCCATTATTTTCCCCTTTGGTGACCATGGGGAATTAAGGTTGGATGCCCCTCTGGGTGCCCTATGGTGGGATCAAACCTGCAACACCTGGTTGTTTAGTTCCTGAGGTGCATGCTCTACTCCTGATCTACCATGCCCCCCATCTTAGACCATATTTGACCTGTCACAGGCACAAATTTGTACATGTAAAATGTTGTAATCCAAAAGAGAGGGTACACTGCAATTTTCCCTGATCTCTAATTGTTTATTCCCTAATCATGAGGCTATCACCGCCCAGATATGGAGATGAAATGGCTACAGTGACGGCTCTAATTCTGTTGTTTGTGACTTAAGTTAAATTTGGTTGTCAAAATGATCAGCAGCCTCAAATTCTAAATGTACTTATTATTATTATTGTTATTGCCATTATTATTATTTATTTATTTATTCCCCCCGGGGACGTTCCAGACATTGATCTGAAGCAGCAAATTTATTGAAGTATAGATGGACATGGCAGAGCATACCAGTATAGTGAAAAGTACAGTATATAAAATATATATGGTTAGAATCTGACAATGTTAAGCATTCATTTGAATGACAGCCCATGGAAAGAAATTGTGTTTTTGTATTTTCAGGTATGTATGATGATGAATAATAGCTGCGGTGCTGCTGCTTGATAGTTATATGCTTTTCAAATGTTTCTCAATCAACTGAACTAGATTGTCATATTCTGAATTAATTCACTGACCTAATATGCTCAAGTTAAGCTCAAGTTCCACTTCATATTTCATTGCTAATAATAACAAAAATAATAACCTTAAACAGGCTAAAATAAACATATAGAAAAACAACAACGGGTAAATTGGGATAAATGTGAAAAAGAAAACTTGATGTTTAAGTGCAGTGATCAACGGTAAGGAGGTAACTCGTCATGAGAACCTATCACATATACAGGATGTCTTGATATAAAACGTTAAAACAAGGATATAAGACGGCAATACAATAGAAAACCTTATTGAACCAAATATTTTGAAGTGACACGGAAGGGTAGGCCTTTTCTTGGAAGATTTTGCTCCTCTCGCTGTCTGCGTGATGTCACCAGTGGCAGAACTGTTGTAATTGACTTGGTGGGGGTGATGGCGTCATTTCATGCCCTGGTGTAGCCTCCTGTGCTCGGAAAGAGAAGGGAGCAGGATCTTTGGCCGACACGACTGTGGCTCCCTTGGCCGGGATCAAGCACCGCCAAGCCGGACACTACACCCCAGAAAACATGGAGGCTGTGGCCGAGGAGCTGCGGGCCGGCTCTCGGGTGCCTGTCACTATCGATCAAATAGTTAACGATACATTGATAGTGACGCTAACCTATCGGGAAAGGAGCTACACAGGCATATTACTAGATTGCAACAAAAAGTGAGTGTTATTTTTACCGATTTTTTCCTCACATTTATACATGAGAATATTTGGCTAGCCTGCTAACTTGAGCTAAAAGCTAATCCACCGTCAATGCTAACAAGCCTATAGTTAGCTAGTTATGCTACATGGGCCTTTATACAAAAGAGTTAGCACAGGTATTGTAGCTGACAGTGTAGCTATCTTTCTAGCCATCTGAGCAGTAAATATTTCTTTATTTGACCGATTGTAAGATTTTATAAATATTTTAATCAATTCGGGGGAATAGATTAAGAGTATGAACCTTCATAGACAAACATTCATTGGTTAATATTGAACAATTGGTACCATTGAAGGGCTCATCCTTAGCTCATTGTTAGCCTAATAAAAATCAGACCAGCTGGTTACAACGTAATCTAGAGTAGGCCTTTGTTATTATTCTGTTTTTTTTGTCTGCATAAGTCAGCCAAATATTGAAAATGAGGTATCCTTAAATGACGTGTGAGGTGATTTATTCTTTTTCAGTAAAACACTGGAGAAGAACCCTCAAAATCCCAGGCACATTTTATCCTCACACACAATGGAAAAAGAAAACTAATGAAAGATAAATTCCTATTTGTTAGATATAATACAATTTGCATGCTTTTCCCCAATATACATTGAAATCAGTGGTTACTTTGTCTTTTCCTGACACACATATCCTCCTAAGTAGAAAGCTAGAAGCCATATCTGCTCATGAAAGCCATAAAAGTGTTTGGCCTACATGATATGTTGTGTCAGTATCAATATCTGTCTTATCTTAGTTGCCTCTCTCTTTTGTCACACCATGAACGATCACATGTACTAGCCTTGTGTTGCTCCTAGCACAGTACACCTACAAAGCCACTTGGTTTAGTTTATTTATATAGACATTTAGGATGATGATTTGAGCAGCTTTCCCCCTATGCTTAGTCTGTTATTCATATGAGACCTTCAGCTGTCCTGGGAATAACCTTTCAAAATAATGTTGAAAAAAAGATCCACCCTTTAATAACTTAAAATAGGCCAATATGTCAAGCTTTGTCGTTGTCAGCATTTGACCTCTTCCTTTTCTGTCATAGAATTATGTTTCCTGTCATTGTCTCCATCAGGTTTTCATATCACCATCAGGACTATCAGCCACTCACATCTAACATCTAGTTATAGTGTACACAATGTAAAATGGCAACAGTGTATTAAGTCATGGCTGGTCAAGCGTTATGTCCTTGTGATGTGCCTTGCTAGCACTGTCTGTGCCATCACAAACAGAACTGTTTGTTCTGTTCCAATCTGATGGCTTGAAGAGAAATGTATAAAAAAGGTCTCTGAACACGACCCACCATGAGACTGTTTATTAGGTGGCAGTATGTCACTGGGTGGGGGTGGGGCAAAATTGGCTCCCCAAATGTATCCTAATTGATAATCTCAGAAGTCATAAGCCAAAAGAATACACAGAGGTGAAAACAAACTGAAATCTCCTGGCTCTCTCCCTACATCACTGAATCCCAAGTGATTTCAAGGATTGTTTTTGCTCAGTCAGATGTTAGTGCTGGGGGGATAGTCTCTTTGTCTCCTGTCTCTTGACTATAACGCACAGCCATGTTTCTGCTGCCTGCCAGCCACCTCTCAGAGACTCCTTAGAGGCAAGGCCACCCGTGTACAAGTCTTAGGCCATGAACGAGAACATATGAATTCGTTCATTTGCAGAGACAGCTCTCTCTTGCTCTTTTTTTGCCAAGAGGCAATAGGTTAGACAACAGCCTGCATACCCATGCTATTTCACCCAACCCCCACATTTAAAGAATGTTCAACATACAGGTGACAAGGAGAAAATGGTAAAATAAATTTACTCCGTTTTTTTTAAGTAATGTAAGGATCGGGTAGGAGTAGCTTTGACAGCTCAGATCTAATCTTTTTTAACCCCAATTGCAACAGCAGCAGATTTTTACATTTACAGTCCTGCTTGTGTAAGTGATCCAGAGGGGTCACATACAAGCAGTACATTTGAGTGATGTTCTTGCAAGGAAATAAGGAAATTGTCTAACTTCAAAATGTTATAAATGTCTGTCATGTACAAATAGAATGTTTTTGCAACTAGGGCTTCAAGGATGAGGATGGGCACATCCTTGATAGGGGGAAACACTGGTTTGAGCAGGGAGTCATAGAGGTGATCCCTGAGAATATATATGGCATCATCTTACTCTGATTGCTACTATATCAAATCCTCTGAATAGTACACATGGCAATTGTAATTAGTTAATTGGTCAAGGTATTTGTATTTGAAAAAAAAAAGCTGATTTCAGTCATTATACAACTGTGGTGTTTATAAGGGTGGGGATATCTCCGGTCAGTTGAGATAGACAAGTGATGAAATATTTTCCATTAAATGTTGCGTCCAGATGAACTGATTCAACTTTCTGGGTTGTGCACCCACTTTACTCGTGTGAGCTCAAGATAGTATAATCTTTAACAATCCCTGTTGGGAAATATAAGACTTCCAGAGTTGTCTCTAGACTTCCAGAGAAAACTTGGATTGGTAGGTTGATGCTACTAATGAAAGACATGTGAGGCAACTGCTTTTTATTTTCTCATTGTTGTTTTCTTTCTTTCTTTCTCATAGGAGTGGGCTGTTCTGTCTACCAGATGTCCCAGCAAAATTAGGGGAATGCTCAATGTCCAAATCTGCTTGTGGAATTCCTGAGGTTCTTAGTGAGGAGCAGGTTCCTGAACCCCCTATCCAGGAATCCTTTAGACCAAAGGATGAAAACACCCTTCCTGAAAACAACATACCTAGTGAACCTCCTCCTTGCCCTATGCCTACACCAGTCCCACCTGGACAGACCCCTTACCCTCCCTATTTTGAAGGAGCCCCTTTCCCTCAGCCGTTGTGGGTGCGTCACAGCTACAGCCAGTGGGTTCCTCAACCACCGCCACGACCAATCAAAAAGAAGAAGAGGAGGACTCGAGAGCCTGGCCGCATGACCATGAGCACAATCCGTCTGCGGCCTCGGCAGGTGCTTTGTGAAAAGTGTAAGAACACTCTTAATAGCGATGAGGACAGCAAAGATGGCATTAGCAACACCAAGGGCTCCGTTAAGGAGAATGCACTACAAAGCGATGATGACACCAAGGATACTTCTACCAAGGTAGCGAGGAAAGGGGAAATGGTCGGCGCCAAGGACACTAAGAGGCGGGAAAATTGCAGTAGTTTGGACAGCAAACGTCCCCGGAAGGACAAGCGAGGAGAAGTTGAGGGGGAAAAGTTTCCCAGTGGTGATGTGATCCCTCACAGCCCTGTCATTAAGATCTCCTACAGCACCCCACAAGGCAAGGGGGAAGTCATGAAGATCCCCGCACGGGTCCACGGATCTGTCAAGCCCTTCTGTCCTAAGCAGCTAGTGGAGAATGGTTTGGGGGTGAATGGGAAGTTACCTTCCAATCCTACTAAAGAACAGCGCCACATCCTTGATGCCACCAGGTCTGGCCTGACTGTGTCCATTCCCAAACTTAAACTAACCAGGCCCTTTACCACTGTGGGTCAGGACTTGCCTTCTCCTAAGATCCGTTTGAGGCCACCACAAAAGGAGGGTGAGGAGAGTGTCGTGGAGTATGAGGCTGAGCTTGTCAGAGGTTCCAGGAGACGAAGTCCCAGGGCAACTGGTCCCTGCCTTCCCCACTCTGAAGACTCAGCAGAGGGTAAGAACTCTCTGGAACTGTGGTCTGGAAGTTCCGGAGAGGAAGCTGACCGAGGTGATCTCACTTTACTCATCAATTTCCGCAAGCGTAAGGCAGACTCCTCCAGCCTATCAGTGTGCAGCAGTGACAGCCTGGATGAGTCCAAGTCCTTCAGCTCTGATGGGACCTCACCAGAGCTGTGTGACTTGGCCCCTGGAGAGGACATCTCTGTGACTTCATCTTCACTTGGTTCACGGGAGGACTGCAAGACAGTGCCACCGCTCACAGTGCGACTGCATACACGCAGCATGACCAAGTGTGTGACAGAGGAGGGCCATGCGGTGGCTGTAGGCGACATTGTCTGGGGGAAGATCCATGGCTTCCCCTGGTGGCCAGCGCGTGTCCTCAGTATCAGTGGCAGCCGCAAACAGGAGACAGCTACCTGCGAAGGCCAGTGGCCAGAAGCAAAGGTGGCATGGTTCGGTTCACCAACCACCTCCCAACTTTCTGTTGCCAAATTGTCACCTTTCCGAGAGCTCTTCAGATCCCGTTTCAACCGCAAGAAGAAAGGGATGTACCGAAGAGCCATCCTGGAGGCTGCCAAGGCTGTGGGTCACGTAGGGCCTGAGATCACTTCACTGCTCTCCCACTGTGAAACGTAGGTCAGTCCACCCGTCAGACCTCCCTAGTAAATCTAATGATATATTTTTCACTGGGGTCATAAACTCTTAATCGACTTGACAGGTAGAGTTGGATCAAAATATGCTTCCAAATTCTTTAGTCTGAATATCTAAATTTGCGTTGCAAATATGCATCATGATGGTTAGCTTTTTCTAGTCATTATTCCTGACTTGTGAGTGTAATGGGCTTTGAGATTTTATGTTCACTCCAGATATTTCTGCAACACTGACCCACATCTTAATGGCCTCTCTGCCATATTAACCTCTTGAAAGAATCACAGAACATAATTACCTCAAATGAAGAAAACCACCATATAAATTACAATGCAGCCAATAGAAGAATACACAAAGGTGTTGTCAACCAAACAAGTTAAAAAAATGAATAAATTGTGCCATAGATTATCATTTGGGTCGAATACAGTTGTATAAGCAAGGCCAAGTTCCTTTCCCAGGATTCTTGCTGTGTTGACCCTGGGTGGCCAAGCAGTGGGTCCCTCAACACATATTACAAGGTTAAATATTTTCTCTGTCTGATACGGGACACAGACAAGCAGCTCCCACATTTCTTATTTACTCTGGTTTAGGCTCAGCAGGTATATGGAGGTAGACAGTGCACCTAGCAAGTTTAAATTCGACATAGAAAGTGGTCAAGAGTAGCCTATATTTGGTGCTTTTTCGACTTCTCTCAGGGGAAATTTTTTTTCTCACCCTCTGCTCTCAGCTGTAGTTGTTTTAATACAAAGGAAAATAATGGCACATTGTCAGTCAAGTGCACTATCTTAGACCTCTGAGCTGGTGTCATAGTGTACCATAATCTTAATATGACATTGCTTAAGAAGCGGCCCCATTCAGAATCTTCTAAATATCACAGGTGGCAAATTGGGGATAAACAATGATTTAATTTTATTGTTTCCTGTCCTTCAACTGTATTGTATTGGGAGGAAATTTAGATATTGTACTATTGTGATATGCAGTTTTATTATCTAAATGAAGGGTAAAAATATATTTGATTCATCTTTTACAAACTGAAATTTGAAAAATTGAAGGACTTTCTATATAAAAACTAGGGGCAGCATAGCTCAGTGGGTAGAGCGGTCTTCTGGCAATCGGAAGGTTGCAGGTTCGATCCCCGGTCCTGCATAGAGCATGTCGAGGTGTCCTTGAGCAAGACACTTAATCCCTAACTGCTCCCTGAGCGCCATATGTTGGCAGCTCACTGCTCCTATACAATAGTTTGGGTCAAAAATGCGAGAGAAATCCAAATTTCCCTTTGCGGGACTGATAAGGGAATCATTTATTTATTTATTTATTTAGTTTTAGTTTAATGTCATAAAACTCAAGTTCTTCGATGTAATGAACCTCATTTAGAGTGTAGAACATGATATGTTTGCATATGTGAACAGATGTCACAATATTTATCTAGTGTGGAAATTTCCCTATGATTATCATGATGTCAATATTCTTCATATTGCCCTGTGGTATGTGAAATCCTTATTTGGTAAATGACACCTTCCATGTTTGTTCATTCTCTGTGCTTTGCTTTGTGGCCCCCCATCTGTTTCTTCTCTCTCCCCCACCTCCTTTTCTCTCCCTATATAGAGGCTGAGGGCTGAAGAGAGGTCTCCGAGGTTTTTCCCAACTCAGACTCTGTCATCAAGACCCAGGAGAGAGTACGTGCGGTTGCCACGGCTACTATTTATATGCCGCTTTTTTTCTCTCTCTGTCTCTCTCCTTCTCTCTGTCTCTCACATGGCTGGAGGAAAATGGCTGCCAAGGTGGAGTGTTGAAACTGCATGAGGGAGCAAAAATACAGCCTTTTTGAGGCATCCCACGGTCTACTCTGGACTGAATTATTCCTCCTTTTTGTTATTTTGTAGATTTAAGCATATTTCAATAGAGCTGAATAGCAACACTACAAAAACCCGAATGTATTTATTCTCTGTGACAGTTTATAATTATCCATAAGTCCACCTTTCTACCGCCATGGCGCAAAATCTCCTGTACTGCTGCTGTCTCCTAACGGTTGCCGCTGCGGATTAGCGGTCACTGTACGTCCGACTTGTCCAATCAGAGGAGCCCGGTGCTGTCTGTTCAGATCCAGTGCCATCTTCAGCAAGATTCCCTTCATCCCCCCTCCCCAGCAGCATTTTCCAAGGTTTAACAAGTCTTAGTGTGAGTCCTCTAATTTTCCAGACTTTGAAAATGTGAAAAGGCTCCATCCAGAGACAATGACTGTTCCAGCTCTCAAAGTGACCACGGTGTTCCATCCTTGTAGCCTCCTGTGTCATTAGTCGGATATGTGGATGTGTTCATCCTGACCTCTATCCTCCAAGACGACATCATTGTCTCCCATCCATTTCATAATTTTTAAACTTAGTTAGAACACTTGCAGAAAGAACGCTGACATGGGTCAGCCAAGATCCGCTTGCCCGTCATGAAATTCATTTTTACATCACTTTGATTTATTTAATGCTTCACATTAAGAAAAAGCACTTTATCTGTACCTTGGTGGCCTGCTGTAAGCTCACTGTCAGAAACACTTAATGCGAGATACAGTCCTAATAGGCAACAGGGAGTTCAAAGGTCTCCACAGTTGACTATACTTTGAGATATTTGTAGTTTATTCAATGAATCGGGGACACCAGACACTTATTGCGGGTGGTTGTGTACACTGTATTCTCGCATTTGACTTGGGTCTCTCTCTCTCTCTCTCTCTCTCTCTCTCTCTCTCTCTCTCTCTCTCTCTCTCTCAACTCTTATCTACCATACATACACTACAAAGATCCACATTCAATGTTTCCACTGGAAAATGGGACAGCAAATGTGTTAAAGCCCCCTATGCATCAACAGTGAAAGCTTTATGAGTTAGCTTAGGTAAAACGAAATGCTGTAAGAATACTGTGAATTCAACTGCTGAGTGTGCAGAGGAAAAGAGTTTGGGCAGAGCAAGCTCACTGCTGGTTGCAGCTCACAGTTATTGAGTCATCCGGTGAAGCAAACTGCAAAGCTGGCCTTTAGTGACCTTTGGTTTGAAAGCAGT